>JAVYIG010015036.1:0-38238 GCA_035222895.1 Strongylocentrotus droebachiensis | reverse complement strand
ATTTTCTCCTGAAATATTACATTGGTTCTATCAAGTGTACATAGTTACCATCAATCCACATTTGTGTTTCATTATGTAGGACCTATAATATTATATAACCTTGCAAAACCAATTAAATACAAAGCTCTGGTTTCGTACATTGGGGTCTATTTCAAATGTATGAAGTCCATGCGCTCTATAAAATTGCCACCCCCTAATATGATTACAAGATACGCCTTTTAAAAGATCTAAATTGCTGAATATTCGTATTATTTCTCCTCCAATATAACTTCCAATTATAGCCAACAGCATCTATCCCACACGCTTTTAAATTATTTTTTTAATACTGAGGGAAGACATCTAAAATATTGCACTGCCAACAAGCTAGGGTGACAATCACAGGTTATTCTGATGGAAAGAAAATGTATCGAAAGGATAGCTGAAGTCTAGAAAACACCGTATTTCGGCTCTTAAATGCTCTCAAAAAGGAAGTGTATGCTCTTCTTGTTGGTCCGCTACGCTCATTCGTATAAACAAATAAATAATCTGTTTACGGTAGGGAAACAAATAATATTACTTAAGCAGAGATTCCACCATGTGTTCACAACAGCTGTAATGAGATAATAGGTTTCTTAATACGAAAGTCGGGGTCGGCGATTCAAGAGGGAAGATAATAATCGTTAATATCCAACAGGAAAAGTTTTATCTTCACACTTTATATGTTAAAAAAGATTGCACAATTTACAAGGTGTGGAGAACTTATAAAGGGTAAAGTACAACAGGAATATATAGTATGGACAGAATAATGTAAACAGATTGAACTAATACTATGATGAAGAAAAGGGATGAGCATGAGAAAATGTTAGCCCCGACAAAATCTAGCTCAAAATCTAAAGGTGTCGTGGTTAAATGGACCATCACTTTAATGGGTTTGAATCTCAGCCCGGCGCTAACTGTCGTATTGATAATTGCAGGTCTATCAGGAAACTGACGATGCCTCTCTGGCGGAACAAAAAATGATTGTATATTATTATCAATCTTTATTATAAATGCTGTCCTACCTGTTTCATTTCTTAAAATATATAGTTATCTGTCTAGGTACTTTCTTTCTTAATCTTTGGTAAATACTATACATTAACTTATTACTAGGGTGATCACACTGCCTGTGCACACAGTCTGCCCCACGCACGCACACACAACACACACACGCACACACACACAACAGCAGTCAGTAGGTAGAAATAGCAATTTTTGTAAATTTATTTTAAAAAAACTGAACAATATTTTTAAATTTTTGTTTCACATATATTTCAAGCATACCTTTAACTACAATTCTGTGTAGTTTCATTGTTATAGGCATGTGGAAAATATGATAAATTATTAATTAGAATATTGTCTTTTCAGCCATGTGTGACATGGCCCGCTGATCGCCCATTGACTGTTATTCTGCGTGGTGAAAATGCACCTCAATGTATAAAAATCCCCTACAAAAATGCAGTATCCTCATGTGTTTCACTCATTTAATCAATTTGTTGTTTACACTCAAAGTAGCTACAACTGTACTGGGCATAATGAGTGCGCGAATATATAATCAGCTGAAATGACTAATATGTATATTTGATGAATATTCATGATTTTTTTATTTCAAAATATATTTCCATACCTGTCTCATATACATAGGTTTCACTGATGTATCATGTTCGGTTTTGATTTGATTACATATGCGCATATTAATTAGGCGACTAAGTTATTTTCACAACTTTTTCATATCTGCAGATTCGCAAAAATGGCAAAAATGACTCAGTTTGTTGGCTTCTGTTTTCAAAACGGTAATAGATATATGAATTTCTTTTTTGTATTTTTTACCACAAAGATGATATTTTAGTGTCTGATAATTTAATTAATTATTTGTGTCCAAGAAAGTGATGAATTAAGTTGTCAACTTTGTCGAATTTGCCATTTTTGCCAATTTGACCATTTCTGGCAGGTTTTTCGGTAATTTTGCGATTAAAAAAAAAATGGTATAAAATCACAACGCATTGACTGATTTCAATTCTGTTTTTTTGTTTTTTGAAGCTTTCATAAAGCTTGATCATTTGCAATCATCAAATTACATGTGTTTGTTGTACTTATTTTGGTGTGCTATACCTATTATTACTTCCTGAGTTCCCTCCTTAGTTTGTGAAGCACACATATTCCACGCTTTCTTTTGACAATTTCTATAGCATACAGACATTTTGACGAGGACTATACAATTATTTAAATAAAACTGCATAATAACACCGAAATAATGACCATTATAGCGTGACGTCAAAGAAAAATGACTAATGGGAGTATATGTACTATTTTCAGGGGTTGGGTGGGGGGGGGGGGGCTCACCTCTCATGACATAACATCAACTCTCCAGTAACCAATTTTGAAAGTGGTGAGAAAAGGAGAAAGAGAGAGAGAGAGAGAGAGAGAGGAGAAAGAAAGGGAGGGGAGGGGGGGGGGTATGGGAAGAAACATTGCGGTATAGAGGATGTACATACATGCTCAAAGGTCAAATAAGTTATCAATTTACAAGCACGGCAAAATTACGATTGGGCTTGTTCATTTGATATCGTCATTAATCATTAAACTAGACTGATGTGTTTTCCCGCTCAAACCATTTGTTGCGTCATTATGCAGAACCGGGGCATGAGGAAACGTCCTCCATCAATCGTCTGTACTAAAGTTCTTCAGAGTACATTCCGATTTACAAAGAGTAAGTTTGCCTCATCATCATAATCATGAATCCTTTGTAATACAAATAGATTTCATCTTAAATTCGTATATTTCATGACATAATTCAATCTCTCTTTAAATGTAGTTTGTGTTGATGCCGTTTTTATTAATTTTATTCTTTGAATCATAACTCATGGCGACATCATAATTGTAACTATTATTACGACAATCATCAATAATAACATTAAAGTGAATAGCGCATTTTAAAGAATATTAAACTAATTATAACACCCATTGTAAAAGAATTTTGCTAGTGCAGTAAGGAATGTTTCTTTCGAAGAAGTCAAAACAGCAACGCACACACACACACACACACACACAAACATGCAAGCAGCAATTACAGAAATTGCAATAATATTATACGGTCATTTGATATCATAAACAGGGGGATAAGTATACAATTGTAATCGAAATTGTTAGATACTAAAACAATTAACGCAACTAGGCCTAACACCTATCTTTGATTCCGTTATGTCTTTCAGTTTTATGAACGACCTTTTTGGCAGATTTGGCAGCACGAATGGTGATGAGAAAGTGGAGCAGACTAACATTCGGATGGAAATAGGATAAGAACGATTTGATAGTGTCATCAAAACCTTGTACATAATCAAAATAAAGATCAGAATTTGAAGCAAATAGTATGTGCATACACTTTGATGCAGGATTCAGCATATTCTTAATCTATATCTGCCAAGTAAACTTGAACTACTACACTGTCTTAACGAATTTTCTCTAAGCTGGTTTTATTCTTTAATCGGAAGGAGACTACCTACAGACGGTCGACCACGAAGTGTTACACCACCAAGTGGTTAGGCCAAAATCACTGGAAGACGAGGAGACCACAAAAGGCATCCTGACATCGTTTTCAGCTGCCATTTCTAAGATTTGATATTTCAACAGTGATTCAAAGAAATAGAGAGAATAAAGTGTTAAAAAAAAATATTAATCGCTTTTCTATTATTCCAAATACGTAGCAATACGTGTATGTATCTCATTTAAACCAAGTAATCAAAATAATCTCGGTAAAACTGAAACACAAGTATACGTCTTTACCCGTGCTCTTGTAAAGCAATCAGACTGAGTTTGGTATTTCTATGAAATTGTAAGTACAGTACACTTTTCATACATTGTCTCCTGTAATTAGACACACATGTTTTGAAGAAGAAAAAAAAATCATGAATGTCATAATTATCCTCATTGGGCTACTTTGTTTTACAGTCCAGTATGTAAGAGGATTAGAAGTATTTTGGGAGGGGAGAGAAGCTGTATTACATTTTAATTTTCCAAGAAGAGATGTTCATGTTGCTTTGCAGATTGGGGTATCGATATCCCTTTTATCGTAGTCATGATGGTAAGGTCAATTGTTAGAGTCCGGTCTCTCTGAAGGCCAGATCAATCGTTTTCAAGTTAAGCAAAAGTATACTGATAGTTGTTATACTATAACAGTGATTATATCGAATGTATCCCGAGAAGATGAGGGGGACATATATAAGCTTTGTGTACTTAAATGTGGAATATAATAACAAATCTTACTAAAAGCATTTCCCTTGTTATTGAATACCCTCCTGGAAACCCACTTTGCAGGTTTGCAACACCACCAAATATTGATGCCATTCGTGATACGTGGGATATTATTGAGTGTACAGCTGCTATTGGTACTATGCCTGGGTATATCGTTTGTTTCCAGAATAACGAAGCACTGCCCATACATGGCAACTTAGTAAAGAACTCAACTACACTGTCACAGCGAATCTGGGTAAAGAGGGATCATTTCTTTTCATGTTGTAGCTCAGATTACAGATATCTTGTCGATGTATCGTCTTGCAAAGCATTTAATAGTCCTGCTAGTGGAAAGGAAACGATTTTAACGAATCCTCAGTTACCTTTTGCATCATCAGCAACATCAGCAACATTAAATTACACTTTTCCTGCTGAAAATGTATCAAATACTGGCATTCAAACCTCAATTATTGAGGAGCTGATACTTACTACTGTTCTCCTCGTATTCATAATGATGATAATTTTGTGCTTCAAAGTATGGAATATTGGACAAACAATTACACTGGTTGATCAAAACGTGGCAAGTATTACGAATAAAGTTATTCCAAATTATACATAATATTTGAAAAAAAGGAACTATGAACTCTGGCAATAGATAGGAATTCAAACCATTTCGGTGTCTAATCTCAAAGCTCTGGCGTAGATACTTCGACTGGAGAATTAGAAACCATGCCTGCCATAATAGGTAAAACAAATATTTTCCAGCCTCTAAGAAATAAAGCGAAAACCAAATAACGTTTTTTGTTTAATTACGTGAATAAATAGATGTATTTCATGAATGCATGTGCAAAATCCTCTTTATTAATCAATAAATCATCTCGTTTCGTTTCAATACATACACTAATTCCTTTTCAAGCGGAATTTTTCATTACACAATCAGGTTTATATGGAGCTAATTTTTAAGGAGCAAGCTTTATATATATTCCTCTTTTTCGTAAATCCATACTTTATCTTAGGTTTTGTATTTTATATTTATGATATTAACATATTGCCTAGATTTTGGTTGCTTTCTTTGCCTCTCTATACGGTCGCTTGTTTGCCACATGTGCATTTTTAAACAAAACAATAGGCCCCAATTAACAGAAGGATTGCTGTGTGCAACGCAGTCGATTTGCAATATTACCCATTTATACTATGATTAATCTTGGAATGGAAACAGTGAAATCTTTGGTATATCTATCCCATCATTAAGATAATGTGGTAAATGCAGATAATTTGGGTGGAATATAAAGATTTAAGGCTAAAATTAATCACTTCGTGCATAATTTACTGTCACTTTCTCACGTGGTGAGAACTTCTTGTTAAGGATAATGATTTTTCTTTCCTTTTTTGATATACAAAGGAAAAGTAGGTTTGAAAAAAATGTATCCAACTTTGGTAGCTTCCAATATTATTAACAAGTCATAACTTATATGACTTTGAAATCTATTTCATGATGAAGAGTAACCTGTTTTTTGTCCAATGCTAACTTATTTGTAATATTTCTGCCATTGACGACTGAGCACCGGGTTCTTTAAACAGTGCTGTCAAAATCACCTTGTACCACGTTTTGGCCGATGGAACGAATTAGATTTAGGCCATATGCATATATGCTTCTTTTATCATTAATCCTTTAAAAAAGTTAGATTATGCCTCAAATCTTTAGTGCTTCATTATTTAAAAAGATGCACTATATATGCTTTCACATACCCTGATGACAGACAT
Source organism: Strongylocentrotus droebachiensis (assembly GCA_035222895.1). Lineage (NCBI taxonomy): Eukaryota > Metazoa > Echinodermata > Echinoidea > Camarodonta > Strongylocentrotidae > Strongylocentrotus > Strongylocentrotus droebachiensis. The sequence goes on along the minus strand of JAVYIG010015036.1, from coordinate 32,229 downwards.
GGTAGTAGTATTTATGAATTGTAATATGTGACCTGCCTCTTTATGACACATTTCGGTGCCGTATCTTTAAATGAATTCCTTATATAATTGGAATTTCGTAAACATGTCATTTATTCATTACAGTCAATTTTAATGATTCCCTTAATAGTAGGAGACCAGCCTGTAGGTCCCGTGACCAATCTCTGGGAACAAAGAATTGAAAGTGTTTTTGTGTTCCCTGATGAATACCGAACAATTTTGACTTGGGCTGCCCCCTTGAAAATCCCGGACATTTTCGTGAGGGGCCAACAAAGGTCAAACAGGGTTCGAAATTCAAATATATTCAAATCGTGTCAATATGCATATCACATTACTCATCTGGTCATGAGGATTCCAAAAATATATAGTTTGCCATACCTCCGACCTTAAATGAGGGCGCTATGGTAAAAAAACATTGAAAGGTCAACACACTTTTGACCGGTTGTCAAATTCATCAACACAGATAATCTTATCAAATTGCATATCAAATTACTCGTCTGGTCATGGGGATTCCAAAAATGTATAGTTTGTTATACCTCCGACCTTAAATGAGGGCGGTATGGTCAAAAAGGTAAATGCACTTTAGACTGGTGGTAAAATTCACCATGGATAAGAAGTTGTTAAATGTTTGTCACCGAAACGGCAGCCGTTTTGAAAGTTCATGGTCAAGGTAAGCACTTTTACTTATGAAAATTGTAAAGTTGAATTTTCCATGTCAGAAAACATATTATTAGACACTAAAATCATTAGAATCGGACGTGTTGGTGAATTTGACCACTAGTCTAAAGTGCATTGACCTTTTTTTTTTTTACTATAGCGCCCTCATTTAAGGTCGGAGGTATAACAAACTATACATGTTTGGAATCCTCATGACCAGACGAGTAATTTGATATGCAATTTGATAAGATTATCTGTGTTGGTGAATTTGACCACCGGTCAAAAGTGCGTTGACCTTTCAACGTTTTTGACCATAGCGCCCTCATTTTAGGTCGAAGGTATAACAAACTATACATTTTTGGAATCCTCATGACCAGACGAGTAATGTGTTATGCATATCGACACGATTTGAATATATTCGAATTTCGACCCCTGTTTCGACCCCGTTGGCTCCTCACGAAAATGCCCGGGATTTTCAAGGGGGCAGCCCAAGTCAAAATTGTTCGGGATTCATCAGGTAACACAAAAACACTTTCAAACCTTTGTTCCCAGAGATTGGTCACGGGACCTACAGACTGGTCTTCTACTATAACGCCTTGTATTCTTTAACAAGTTTGAATTTTACTCTATTTCAGTAATTGCATGATATCAATCTTCGCAATGCCTCTACTTGATAATACTGCTTACCGGATAACCCTGATTATATATGTGTGTACATTCTTATAGCCGACCTAACTCCTTATTGTAATGTTATTGACTGCCTTTCATGTATATTGACTTGTCTTAATGTATATGTAAACACATAGTTGTGAATGCCACCTACACGGACTTATGTAAAGTGAATATATTTCCGGTTATAGCTTTTCTTTGGTAACCGTTATAGATGTTGTTCTAGTTATTCATATGTATGAATTTGGTTCTTTTTTATGTCTAAATTTTGATTATCATAAGATTAACAAGTTTTAAGACCACACTCCTAACTGTCAAATTTGAAGACCAAACCAAACATATAAACAGTATACAGCATACAATACCTTCATCACCATGTTCGAAATCTATACAAAATAAAAGATGTTTTTATCGTAACTGTGTTCCCATGGTTGTAAACTTTCAGTTATGCTTCTTCCTCATATTTACTTCCACACCTTTCGAAAGATTATACAGTGTACCTGTTTATTTTCCCCTCACGATTGTTTTCATTATTAGGTTTCAGTACTATAAGAAAGATACGATATCACACTTGTACATGTATGTCTTTAATTTTAGAAAAGTGTCGATTAAACTTAGCTTTTGTTATAATGTTATATCTTATTAATTTTAACTGTGAATGTAAGCTTTATGTAATAATTGTTTTAACATTGCTATGTAGTTCACTCGAATTTATTGTCAACTGAATGTAATTCCGGTTTCGAATATGAGAAGTTGTCTTCTGCGTTTACGTAAGTTTACGACAGTTAAGTGTTTGACTTTGATCGACATGCATGTCTTTCAGTGACAAATCGTGAACATACCGCTAAGTTCCTGATATACATTATTTAAGAAATGTAATGATAAATGAAATGGCATAATCACAAACAACACGGATATCTAAATAAATGGATATGCAACACTATCAACACGACGTCTTTTGTCAGTCACTCTTACTCTTGCGTTATCGGTTATGCTAATAACGAAAACCGGCCCTTCATATCATTAGCTCCTGCATTCTTGGACCTCTTACCATTACAAATTAGGAAGATATGTTTTCTCGACACTAATTATGAAGCTTTTCAATAAATCTTTTTTATAATACAAGACATGGTTGTCCGTATGAAATATTTATTCTTGTAAAGTACAATGATATTTTTGGCCTTACCATTCTTAAAATATCTTTCTTCTTTTATTTGTAAAATACGCACGATGAAATAGATTCTCGAACTCCTTTCTTATAATAGCATTATGCATTTTTACGCGTGTTTCGTATATAGGATTCAATCGCATCTCGTGAAATGCAACTCAACATTAACGAAATTCCTTCCAAATCTCTTCGATCATTTGTAGTACCCTATTTTTTAAGATGTAACATATGCCTACATTTTTATAAGCGAAAAAATGAGCCAACTGTCAATAATTACTAAAATAATCACAATAGTGAACGGCAGAATACAATCTGTTTTCATTTCAGTCGAAAAAGCGGCCGTATTTTAAAAAAATCATTCTCATTATACTTTCGAATCCTCCCCAAGTTGTATCGGCAAGTGCTTTTCTATAAAAAAAAAGAGAACAATATGCGTCCATGTACATACATTTTTTTCTCGAGATATCCGCTCTTTTAAAAATTTGAAAAAGATGGTATCCCGCATGAATACATGCCCTGATTGCATAATTTATGTTTTTATTCATTATTTATTTATTTATTTATTTATTTATTTATTCAAGTTTTATTTAAAATAGAGGGTAGGTACATTCAGTTTAACAAAACTGCTTTCCAAGTACACTCTCTAGAACGACATAACAAGTTTGCAATATACAAAAATACAAGGAATACATACAAATATAACATTCATAAAAACTAAACATTGACATATTTGACATAATATAGAGTACAAACATATATAACATAAGAACAATATTTATACCGGTAGAGGGAAATAAGAACGGAGATTCTACTATGATAAATGCTTTGCCAATCGGTATCCGCGCTTAAATATTGGAATTGATTTGGTTAATTGAATTGAGGGAGGAAGTTTATTAAATAGGGTGCTTGCTTTATACGAGAATGATCTTTTTTTGAATTCTGTTTTGGGGTATGGGATGTCAAGAAGAGAATTCAATGAATAGCGGGTACAGTAGATGCAGGTGCGATAATTGATAAGAGATTTTAAATAAGTTGGGGCCATGACATTTATAATTTTAAAAGCTTATAAACAGTAGTGATATTTTAATCTTTGTTCAAACGATTGCAAATTTAAAGTCGTAAAAAGCGTACATTGTGGTGTGTCGTAATCCTTATTTAAAATCTATGTTGTAACTTTTGCAGATTCGATAAATTTGAGTTTGAGTAGTTTCCCCAAGCAGTACAACAATAGTCGATATGTGGTAAAACTAATGCAAAATAGAGGTTTAAAAGAGTTTTATGGGGTATTAGGTATTTTATACGACGAATACATCCAATAGAACGAGATAACTTAGTACTTATATATTTTATATGTTCAGACTACGTAAGTTGTGAGTCAAGTATAACTCCTAGGCATTTTATTGTTTCGACACACTGTAAGTTATTACCATTTAATTTAATTAAGAGACGATTGTTCTCCAACTTTCTTTTTGATCCAAAGGACATCACCATAGTTTTCTGAGGGTGTATATTGAATTGAATTGAATTGAATTCGCATTTATTTCATTCTCGATTAAAAATTACATTGATACAAAAGATACAAAATTATTCATGAACAAATTTAGAAATGAAATGGGGAACTACATAAATAAAGCCCTTAGGCCTTGTACACGCATAGTTCCCAAAGCATGCATAGCATAATGTAAAGCAAAGATTTAAAAAAAAAAAAAAAAAACGAACATTAAATAAAAAGAAAAAAACAAAAACAAACATATAACACAAATATAAACATAAGATAAGTAACTATACATATTTGAGATAAAGAAACTGCTTCAACTTTTTTTTGAAGGGATTAATGGACTTGCAATCAGAAATATATTTGGGGATGGAGTTCCAAATTACAGGGAAATTATGACGTACTGATTTTATTACCTCATTTGTTTTTACTGGCCATAAGTGAAAATAATCCTTAAAACGGGTATTGTGGTTATGTATCTGGTAATTAAGAGTGAACATCTGAAAAATATTAACAGGTAATTTATTTTGAAAGTAGAAGAAACCAAGGAGGGCAATGGAGTAATAGTACAAATAAAAAATATTAAGAGATTTCAATTTTCTAAACATCGGGGCAGAATGGGCACGATAATGACATCCAAGGCATATGCGAAGGGCTTTTTTTTGCAATTTAAATAATTTATCTAATTTAGTTTGACTACAATTACCCAAAAAAGCAACACAATAATTTAAATATGAGAGCATGAATGAATTATAAAGTAGTAATAATGCTGAAGGTGGAAGCGAGTCTTTTAATCTGTATAATATACCAATACATTTAGATACCTTTTGAGTGACTTTATTGACATGACTGTCCCATTGCATATTAAAATAAATAGAAACACCAAGAAAATTAACACTATTTACCTTATTTAATGGAACCTCATCTATTTTTATAAACAAATTATCAAGCGAATTAGTGTAATTTGACTGCCTATGGAAGAAAGTTATATAATTTGTTTTACTAGGATTTATCAACAATCTATTTGATTTGAACCATTTTGTTACTTTGTCTAATTCAGTATTGATATCATTTTGTAAGTTATGAGTGTTAAGTTGGGTGTAGATTAAAGTAGTATCGTCAGCGTACATAATGTAATTAAATTTGTCAGAAGAATGTGTAAGATCATTAATGTAAATTAGAAACAGTAGAGGACCTAGGATAGAACCTTGTGGTACGCCGTGTGTAATAGAAGAAAAATTTGAGGAACTGTTATTATAAACTACATATTGAGATCTATTAGAAAGATAACTTTCAAACCAAGATAGTGGTAAGCCCCTAATCCCATAGTGTTCTAATTTGGACAAAAGTATTCTATGATTAACAATATCAAAGGCTTTTGAAAGGTCCATACAAATTCCAATGCAAAATTTATTGGTATGAATTGCTGACAAAACTTTATCTTGTAATTCTATCAAAGCATGTGTAGTAGAGTGATTTTTCCTAAAGCCATATTGAGAATCTGTGAGAATTTTATTGTTTAAACAAAAGGAATATAATCGGTTATAAATACATTTTTCTAACAACTTTGATATAGACGGCAGAATAGATATTGGCCTATAATTATCAAATTTATGAGGATCATCTTTTTTGAATACGGGTGTTATTTTAGCTATTTTTAGTTTATCTGGGACTAAGCCTGTAGAAAGAGAGAGATTAAATATAAATACTACTGGCTGCACAATGTAAAATATATTTTTTTCCATTAAGTTAGTACTAAGATTATCAAATCCAACTGAATTACTGTTGTGTAGTGATTTACTAATCTGTAGAACTTCATTTTCTGTTATAGGATTAAAAAAAATAGAATTGTTGATAGAACCAGTCAGATGATCCTTAAAAGAAGTATTGTTAGAAGAACTGACCATTGATGTGGTTATCTGTCTACAACAGTTTATAAAATGTTGATTAAATTCAGTTGCTATATGTTGTGGATCACAAACTTTCTCAGTTCCATTAAAAAAGTATTCAGGTAAAGATTTTTTAGGCTTATTTAGTAATGAGTTTATAACTGACCAAGTCTGTTTAGTATTATTTTTATATAACTTTAAACTGTTAGAAAAGTATGATTTTTTTGCGTGCTTTAACAGATTATTCAATTTATTTCTATATTTTTTGTATTTTCTTTCATTATCCATTGTATTGTTTTGCAGAAAGTGTTTATGATAACGATTTTTCTTCTTTATGCATCTTAATAAACACTTTGTAATCCAAGGTTTTTTCATGCGTCTTTTAGTTTGTTTAGTTTTTGACAGAGGAAAATTCTTGTCGAACAATTGAGTAAAACGGTTAATAAAAAAGGAATATGCATCGTTAGCATTTGTCATATTATAGAGATTAGACCATTCTTCATGATAGAGATCATATTGAAAATTTCTTATATTATCATCTGAGTATTTCCGAGTAAAGCGAAATGAGCTAGGCTAATAAGTATTATTATTATTAGAGCTTTTAGAGACTAGAAAAATGGGTAAGTGGTCACTAACATCTGAACATAGACTACCTGAGTCAAAATCTGAGTCAAATACATTGGTGAGTACATTATCAATAAGCGTAGCACTGCTTGGTGTAATACGAGTTGGGGTTTTTATAATCGGGAATATACCAAGTACAGAGTTAAGCCGAAGGAATTCATTAACAGTATCATCATCTTTAAGTAAGTCAATATTAAAACCTCCAGTTATATAAATATGCCTATGTTCATCACTTAATTTGTTAATAACATTGTTGTAAAATTCAAGGAATATTTCATGATTTGATCCCGGCTTTCTATAAATGACACCAACAGTAGACCTCTTACGGTTTTTATCTAAAAAATCAATAAACAAATATTCACATGTTAAGTTTGTTTCTTGATTATAAACAATGTCTGTCCTTACAGTATACATTATATTTTTCTTCAAAAATAGCGCAACACCACCACCACGCCCATATAACCGGTTAACATTCAACAAATTATAATCATCTAGATTGAAATTATTTAAGGTTGTCTCGTTTATCCAAGTCTCAGAAATTGCTATAAAAGAAAAGGAATGATTAATCATTGACATAAATTGAGAAATATGGTCAAAATTCTTTGGTAAACTTCGGGCATTAAAGTGGATAAGACTTAAAGATTAATCATATGAGAATTTGGATTAAAATCTGAAGGTAGATAATATGAAGACTCAGAAGAATTATATATATATACAAGTCAGGATCGACATCTTCTAATGGATCACACGTCAGTACCATGAGTACAACAGTAATACAATATTACAATATAAACAAATTAAAACAACAACAAAAATGTAATTTAGGAAACAACAACAAAAACAACAACAAAAATTATTTAAAAAAAAAAAAAAAAAAAAAAGTATATTCACACCTGTAAATGTATATGCGATAAGATGGAAGATTGGGATGATCGAGAGAAGTCAAGTATATCTCACTTTCCAACAAAGTTATAAAATATATACTTTTTTTTGGATAGTATTTATGGAAAGTTATGAGCTAGTAGAAGTTAAGATGGATTACCATATTCAGAAAAAATGGTGAAAACTATGTATTCTTAAAGTATTTAGGTCAAAACAACAACAATAATAGTATCAACCAGAACTATGAAAATCTGAAAACAGAACAAGTGCATCGTCAAATATCAACAAAACTATGATATCTGTGAACAACAGAAAACATGGAGCAGTATGCTATTATTGATGACACTGATAATATATATATTTTTTTAATACAGACGTAAACTGGTGAACATTAAAAAAACATTATTTTCAATTCACAACTATATTGTTTTTACTCTTCACTCTAATCAAGGTCACAGCATAAAGTATATTCATGACATTACCGGTACCTATAAATTGCATACAAGAGATAAACAAGTTGATATAATTCTTCTTTTTTACTTGTCACCCATACACACGGGATAAATTAAAAAGAGACACATTCGGGTAAAGATCTATTTTGAATTAATTATTTGATATAATAGATAAATAATAATAATTACAGTGCTTATATAGCGCCTAACACTTACTTTGTCAGAAGTCTCTAAGCGCTCTACAATAATGCAGCATAATTACCCTGGCTTTAGCAGTGCAGCTGTTACAGATAATGAATTATATTTCAATATATATACTTTCAAAGCACAACTGATTGGTGTTTCACTAAAAATACTAGAGATTTTGAGCAATAGTTTTCATGGTGAGGCAGAGGAAGTACATACGTATCAAATCAAAGGAGAAGGTCAAGATCTTCCTTACATCTTATAATCTTCTTCTGGTTCTTCGCTGAGCTAGATCGCGGGATAACAAAAATACGGCCATCGGAAGACCATGCTGCATTTACCTTCACATGGTGTCTAGCATCAGCCAGCAGTTTACTATTGAAATCAGTTCGATCTTCCTGAATTCCAATTCCGGTATGCTTGAGGGATTTCCTGTTGAATATTAGTAGCTGTCGGTATTTGTAGCTCGTCAACTTAACTATGATTGGTCTCGGTGGCACAGGTCCCGCTGATTTTGCCGGTTCTCTTTGCCTGCCAACCCGATGACTCCGGTCAATGTGCTTCGGTTCGAGATCAATGGAAAGTTTTTCCTTTGTAATTTGGCAGATGAGAGCATCCGTATTTTCCTTTGTAGGTTCCTTCACTCCATATACTATCACAAAATTTCTCCGGGAGTATTGCTCCTGTTTATTTTGTTCAAAATCAAGTTTCTTGATCTTATTTAAAGAAGACTCAAGTTCCTTAGTAGTACGAATGATGTCATTTCGTGCTCTATCCAAATCAGATTGAAGATCAAAAATAATACCATCTTGCTTATCAAGTTGGGTTTGAATTTGAAGCATTTATATATTTTATATGTTCAGACTACGTAAGTTGTGAGTCAAGTATAACTCCTAGGCATTTTATTGTTTCGACACACTGTAAGTTATTACCATTTAATTTAATTAAGAGACGATTGTTCTCCAACTTTCTTTTTGATCCAAAGGACATCACCATAGTTTTCTGAGGGTGTATATACATATTATTTATATCAAACCATTTACATATTAAACCAAAGTCATTCTGTATTTTCTTGAACTTCAGAAAAATCATTAGAATTATTAAAAATGACAGTATCGTCAGCATAAAGTTATATTTTGGAAATATTATGACATTTTAAATTATTAATATCATTAATGTACAAACAAAAAGTCAAGGGGCCCAGAATCGACCCTTGTGGCACCCCGGATTTAACAGTTAAATACTCGCTACAATGATTATCTATAGTAACAAAATGTTGTCTACCAATTAAGAAAGATTGAAACTGTTTTATCAAGTATTATTTTATGTGAAATAACGTCAAACGCTTTTCTAAGATCGTAAAATATTTTTCCAGTAATCTGACCTGAGTTCATATTATCAAGAAGGTAATCAGTAATTTTCTGAAAGACATGTGGTTGTGGTATGAAGCGGTCTAAATCCAGACTGACGTTCTGATAATAGATTATTTTGGTTAAGGTAAGAATACAATTGTTTATACAGTGCGTCCCAGAAAAAACGAAACCGAGAATTATCGATGTTTTATCATAACTTAATCACATTTATAATTGATAAATGACACATATTTGGAAAGCTTTGATCCTCTTCTTTCATTTGATGCGACCCATATGATGCATATTTCACGCATGAGTGATTAAAATGAATTTGAAGAGAGGAAACCAAAAACTCATTTTGCGGACGGTATCTGAATTTCAAGGGGAAATTCACATTTCTAGAAAGTTGAGTTTCTGCCCTTTCATATGACACCTCAATCAGGAAAAATGAGCAAGGAATGACAAAGTTCTGTTGGTTTAAAGAAGTGCTTGCATTTCCATAATTTAATCAAACGAATTCGTTTTCACTGGGTGCCTGCCGTAACAACAAACATAGTTGACAACAGACTTAACTCCGTTTCGTTGACAATCAGCCATGCATGAAGTCTTTCGTTTACGGCTGATTGTCAACGAAATGGAGTTAAGTCTTTTAACCCGGAGATTTCTTTAAAAAGGGGGTGGGTTTTTTTTCTCTCTCTCTTTGGACTCCTGAGAAATGTAAAAAGGGGGTTATAAAATATCTTGAATATCATAGAAACATTGATCAAATCCCGGGATCAAATTCCTGACATTCCTGCTAGCTTTGAAAGCTCATTCAGGATTATTTCATTTTGAAAAGTAAAAACATTGGCCCCCAGTCCCCCTCGATCGACTATAGCTCACCTGAAATTGGGGGGGGGGGGGGGGGGGTACATTTAGCAGTGTTCCAAGGCAGGAAAAGCCAGCGAAAAGCCGAAGAAAGGGGGATTCAGAAATGTTGGCAGTCCTGAGATAGGGGGGGGGGGGGGGGGGGCGAGAGCCGGGCATCTACTGTACATGATTGCACTTTTTAAGCGCTCGCGCGCTGGCGCACTTTACGTCTGGGCTATAATAATACCTTGCAAAATAACGAAAACTTATTCTAAAGTTTATGAAGTGCTTGTTCGCGCACGTCGCGCAACTTCTATAGGGACTTTTAGATTGAGTGGACGAGAACACGACGAACGCCGACTGATCATGCGTTTCAACGTACTCAACTGCCCATGTTGACTACAATTAGAAATCTTTTAGATTGCACTGACGATAAACATGCATGCAGGAAGTAACACTATGAACATGACGAACAAAGAAAGAGGACAAAATATACAGTTCCTCATTCTACCCTCAACAATAGGCCATTTTAATTTGTAACCAAATTTAATGCATAGGTCTTTGTGCAGTGCCTCAATACAAATTATTTCATTCACCTGATAAGAATAATAGTATTTCAATAGTCAGAATCCGAACTGCATACATTAGTTGTTGCCAGGTTGGACAAACATTATGGCTTGACCTACCTAGCAACACTTAATATATGCAGTTGCATTCTGACTATTGAAATACTATTATTCTTATCAGGTGAATGAAATAATTTGTATTGAGGCACTTCACAAAGACGTATGCATTAAATTTGGCTACATTACGAAACTGGCCTATTGCTGTGGTAGAACATCCCTTCACTGCTATTATGTACAAATTGTAGAACAGGTGAATATGCATGTGACACCTGTTCTTCACATTTTTACACAATAGCAGGGAAGGGATGTTCCTTTGTCTACCTGAGGAACTGTATATTTTATGCGCACGCGGCATATACTAGTACCGGACTAGATTTAGGAAAATCAAGGTTGACGCATTCTCTTTTGCCGACTGAGACGACATGACGCATGCGCATTGCCTTAAAATGACGTCACACGTTGCAGTCAAAGCTATCGACGGGCAAATCTAAAAGTCCATACTGATCGTGACATACTGTATACGTGTAGGCTATACAGTTATACATACATTAAACAAATAACTCATTTCTCATGCATTATGCTGAAATTGAAACAATCACTTTTTTTTCTTCTTCTTCTTCTTCCTTCTTTTTCTCTTTTTGTTGTTGTAATCTCAGGGGGGGATATTTGTACAGGCCATCCCCCCCTCCTTCAAGCGAGGGGGGATGCATCCCCCCATCCCCCCAGGATTTACGCCCCTGTATGAAAGGGCAGAAACTCAACTTTCTAGAAATGTGATTTTCTCCTTGAAATTCAAATACCGTCCGCCAAAAGATTTTTTGGTTTCCTCTCTTCAAATTCACTCATGCGTGAAATATGCATCGTATGGGTCGCATCAAATGAAAGAGGAGGATCAAAGCTTTCCAAATATGTGTCATTCATCAATTATAAATGTGATTAAGTTATGATAAAACATCGATAATTCTCGGTTTCGTTTTTTCTGGGACGCACTGTATTCTTTAGGCTTTCTCTAGAATTTTTGACAGAGAGGGCAGTATTAAAATGGGCCTGAAATTATCTACACTAAACGTTCCTCCTTTGTGTATCGGAGTGATTTTTGAAATCTTGAAATTAAATGGAAATCGTGAAGTTTTTAATGATTGATTAAATAATAAATATATACATCTTCGTATAATATAAATACCAATTTATGATTGTAAATAAAACTGTTTATTGTTCTTTGTAATATACTCTAGAGGAATTGGGAGGGGGTAGCGGGAGGGTTTGGCGGGATCGAGAGGGTGGCGAGAGGGGGTGGGGTCGATAAAGGGGGGGGGGTAGTGTGTTGGAAAATTACTATGATTAAACATTGCACAGTTTGTCTATACTTTACACATTTACTTACTTTCTCATCATTTAAAATGTATATATCAATTTCAGAAACAAAAACAAACAAACTACATGTAATAAGATAAGTAAGATGTGTTTTTAGTTGGATATGTTAATCGCAAAGTGCAATTTTATTCATTCTAATGATGCTAATATAAAAACTTTTTTCATTTTGCGCTACTCCTGGCTACTTGGCATCATATTAATGTAATACGTAGTCTACATTAGGAACATGATAAATATTTATATTTCTAATAAATTAAAATTTAGCATACAGAGTTCGTCCAAGTGAAATGTTTGAATAGCTCCACCAGCTACAAGCTGACAAGCAGTGCGTTGGACAAGACGTCGGTAGGCAATGTCAATTGTGCAGGTTTCAGTTCCGAATCATTCACACCCTCAACGAACAAACATACACCAAAAACAACAAACGAACAACCTCATAAACAAACAAATACCCAAACTAACAAACAAACAAACAAAACAAAATAGACTTAAGTTTTACTTTACTTTTTAAATAGATTTTATTTCGCAATGCCTACATCGATGAAAGGGGCATATAACATGTTATATCACACAATTCAATTTCTTTGAAGCAGTATCGAGAAGCAAAATGGCCTGTATATGATCAATGAAGGCATACCTTCGAATAATCAGATAGGCTGGTTCTCAAACGGCCTGGTAAAAAATAAATGAATTCCTTTGTACTTTCGTTTCAAGAAACAGAAAGATGGCTGTTTCAAAACTTATTTCCTTTTATGGACTTAGCCGTGAAAATATGGAAAATATATCTGTTGATTTTCTGAGTTTGTATTCCAAGACTAACCTCGCATCATTTGCTCTCTTACCATTCAAGGAAATATATTGTTTATTGCATCTTATTCTTCTTTTAGTAGTCAATTATTAAGGCAGGGAACATGAACACTATCTTTGCCTGAAGAGAGTTCTTGTTCTGAAGCGCGCATTCTAGCATTGAATGAATCCTGTTTATGATACAGCTCCAGTTTTTCCCGATAAGCTCGTGAATGAGAAAGTATTATTAATTATGCTAAATATATTACTCATTGCGGATATAGTATCGAAAATAATATCGCTAGTGATATTCGTTTGTCTCGCAATGTGGTCAATAAGGAATCTAAAAGATCACGACGTTTCGTATGCTACTGCGATACTTCGTCAGGTGATAAAAACTATTGTAAGCAAGGGTCTTTTATACTTTACGGGAGGACCGGCGGAGCGGTCTATAATTCGATCGATAATTGGAACAATAACGCCCGATGCCTATCGGTCGACGCACACGGTGATCGACCAATCACCAAGGCCGCTGGTTCGGCCGCTGGTTCGGCTGATGCACCAGGCCTATTGGCCGACGCATACGGTACTCAACCAATCAACGGGCCGCTGGCTCGGGCCGTCTGCTGAATGGAATCGACCGTTGTTGGCTGGCAGGACGGCGAGTGTCATGGCGGCGTATCGTCCGCATCCGAAATTCGGGGATATCGATCCCGTTGTCTCTGTTGAAATTATTAGGATTGAGACGGATATTGATAGCTTCTTTTACCCTCCGTGTATACCAATGCCGTTCCTGGGAAAGGCACTGAACCCCGTCCCAGTCTGGTTGATGCTGGTTATCCCAAGCATGTTCGGCTACGGCTGAGTTGTCAGTTCGACGGAGTCTGACGTCCCTCTTATGCTCAGTGATTCTTTCTTTTATCGGACGGGCAGTTTCACCGATGTAGGATCTATCACATCCTTTACAAGACGGCATTGTCCCTTGTAAAGGATGTGATAGATCCTACATCGGTGAAACTGCCCGTCCGATAAAAGAAAGAATCACTGAGCATAAGAGGGACGTCAGACTCCGTCGAACTGACAACTCAGCCGTAGCCGAACATGCTTGGGATAACCAGCATCAACCAGACTGGGACGGGGTTCAGTGCCTTTCCCAGGAACGGCATTGGTATACACGGAGGGTAAAAGAAGCTATCAATATCCGTCTCAATCCTAATAATTTCAACAGAGACAATGGGATCGATATCCCCGAATTTTGGATGCGGACGATACGCCGCCATGACACTCGCCGTCCTGCCAGCCAACAACGGTCGATTCCATTCAGCAGACGGCCCGAGCCAGCGGCCCGTTGATTGGTTGAGTACCGTATGCGTCGGCCAATAGGCCTGGTGCATCAGCCGAACCAGCGGCCGAACCAGCGGCCTTGGTGATTGGTCGATCACCGTGTGCGTCGACCAATAGGCATTGGGCGTTATTGTTCCAATTATCGATCGAATTATAGACCGCTCCGCCGGTCCTCCCGTAAAGTATAAAAGACCCTTGCTTACAATAGTTTTTATCACCTGACGAAGTATCGCAGTAGCATACGAAACGTCGTGATCTTTTAGATTCCTTATTGACCACATTGCGAGACAAACGAATATCACTAGCGATATTATTTTCGATATTATTAATTATGTTATATATTTTCTTCGTATTCAATTAAACGATTTCAGTTTAGTGATAAGGACATGATATAATAGTTGGTTTTGACAACAACTTTTTTTTAAAATCGTAGGTCAAATTTAAAGGGATAGTTGAGTTCTGTTTGCAGACCGCAAATGCCTTCAAAGAGCATGGTTATTGCTCTTATTTTTATCTATGACATTTCTAGTGCCCTTTTAGAACCTAAAATTGCTATGAAGGTCATTTTAGACCCCAAAATGTCTGAAATTTCGCCAATACGTTCATACCAATTCAGCTCCACTTAAAAAAAATACGGTGACCGTTAATTAATTATTCAATCAAAAATAACAAAACATGGGCCGGCTGGTTGTGCGTAATATAACCAACACGAAAATGCCAACAAAAAAGCCAACATCAGCATTGGCTGAAATACGACGTAAAAGGCGCTAATTCGTTTTTTTTCAACGGCTTTTTCAAATTATTTTTTTGGGGTACACAAGTATTAGAAAAAGTTATATTTATGGATATTTCAGCCGTCTCTGAACCGATTTTGATTAAACGATGATGATTTTGTCATTTAAATTGTATGTTCTTTCAAACTTGACACTCATTTTTTCATTATCTCACAACAAAATTATTTTGTGTAGCGCCCTCTGCAACAGAACTCAACTATCCCTTTAACTAGTGAAATCCGAGGGGACATCTTACACTAGCTTTCCGCTCAGCCGAGTCAAAGTCTAATATATTGTATCTATAAATACGGAGTACCGATTTAATTTGTCAAATTAACCACATTTTTGTTCACATATACATTTTAAAGGGATCGTTTAACAATATTAAATCTGAGATACACGGCCCTACGTGTTATCAGTGTCTGTGATATGGTGTACTATTGAAGCCCTAAAAAAATTGCGCTTCAAAATGATCAAGAAGTGCCTCAAAAAGTAAAAATCTTTGAGTGACCGGTTTTACCATACTCGTTTTCCCCAATAGACTGTAGTGTTATGAAAACCGTCAGGCGAACGGTTTTCAAAATTTGTAATTCCAATCATAAATATCTTGATAATCAGACAGGCGATCGGCTTGTAAAAGTCATGGGGTTCCTGACTGACCTAAAGGTTTATAATTATCATTGCATCATGAGCTAAATCCAGAATTTTGTTTCAGAATCTGAGACAAAGTTACCGGATCCCTTTAAAAACTTTCGTATAACGATGTATATTTTTTCACTCTCGAACTAGGCCCATCTAGGAATTCCTTGAGTCTTGTGCATTTATATGGCATAGCAGGGTTAATAACGGAGAGCATTGTCTCATAAGCGTGGCGAAAATGGGTTGTACATAACTTGTATAATTATGTACATGACTGCCAATATTAACCAAATCAACACAATCATATTAAGTTTTGTCTACATTTATTAAAACAAACAGAACATTTTTTTCATCGACTATATAGGTCTTTTTTTAATAGGTATCAACAAGAACTAGAGTCTTCATTAAACACTCCAGAGGAAGAGCCTGAATTGCTTGACCAGGCATCAGAAAAGCTTGAAGAAGTCTCATCTTGGGAATGATCTCTTTGACATGCATGAGGTATGATAGCTAGACTATTATCAGTTTTGTCAAATGTAGATTTGGAGATCGGCATTTCATAAGGGGGCTCTATGCTGATATTTTCAAGATCAAACATTTGGCCTGTATTTGCTTCCTCATTTTGGTCGCAATTGCTAGATCTGCATGTATTACTTGGACCCCTCATGAAATATCTGTACAAAGCAACGGATATTCCACCAACAATACATGGTATTATGCATACAACAAGAATCACAATTAACATCAAAACCGTAAGCTCAGTGTCAAAGACATGCTTCATAAAATAAGAAACATGTGGATAAGACTTTGTTGGAGTTATACTTTGGTTATATTCATTAACAATCATTGTATGTTTGGTCACATCATCATTAACATGTCCTTGTTTATACCTTATTTTTGTTGTTGGATTCGTTCCAGACCCATGAGAGTTGTTTTCATCGAAAGTGGGATCTCTTACCGATGGACCTACACCTCCTACAGTTGACCCTGTCATATCCATCAACGACAAATCAAGTGACACATTAATGGCTTTTTCATATAAACCCAGTGAAGTGTTGGCTTTACATGTAGCGGTGAAATACAAATCTAAAGAAGATACATTATTGATTTTGAATGTGTACGAATTAGTAAGGGATGTTGTGTTCTGTTTAGGATCTGGGTTTACGAGTTTACCGTCGAAATAAACACTTAAATCAACTGAAGTGTCTGTTATGATCGAAACAAACCCACAATCAACCTCCACGCTCCATTTGGAGTTGCCTATGTATTCTGCGTATCTCTGTACAAGCATTAGATTTCCACTGTCACTACTTGGTTCTGTTAAAGTTGCAGCTGTTGAAGTATGTTTGCAGTCATTCCCAACCGAGCTCAGCAATAGAAGCCTTGACATATTGGAAGATGCTCCCCTGGAATTCATGGCTGAACAGTGTACGACCACTTCTGTAGGACTAGGACGTACTGTCATAGAACAGTTAAACGATAAACTGACTTCTTTTGTTCTGGTATCACAACCTTCTAGGTATCCCTGTGGAAAGCAGGACCAGGAATAGGTGAAGACGTCCGGAAAACCTATAGTACGACACGAGAGCCTTATAAACTCGTCAGTGCTCTGGAGAACTGCCTCTGGTGGTTCCACATTGACACTCGGCCGTTGGTAAACTTTGAGAGGTCCAATAGGACAGACAATTACACGTCCAGGAAAACTCATCTCACTTGTTACCTTGCAATTGATTGTCCTGAGATGTAGGTCCGATGTAACAGTTATGTCTTGGGTTATCGTGCGTATGGGTCCATTTTCCGTGAGCATCGGATTGGGAATACTGACATAGGAAGGTTTGTCAATGATGAACCCCATGTCAACAGGAGGCTTACTTCTTGGAGCAGAGCAGCTTATTGCTATGGTTTCCCCGAGTTCAACAGGCATATGACTCTTTGGTTGACATGTTACTTCCGTTTGTGTCGGAAAGTTCTGAACGATCATTCTCGCCCTATTTGAGAAATAGCAGACGTCATGTCGATCCGCAGACGAGCCACTTGGTACACTTCGTCGTAGTTCACAACGGAAAAGCTGAGATTCGTCCAGAACGTTGCGTACGACTATGGATGAATGTAGAACTTGTCTTATTTTGTCGAACCTATCTACAACTTTCTTACGATTCACATCGCGAACGACTTCCCAAGTCACAGAGTCGACACCCGGGACAAAGTTTGTAACGGAACAAGTGAAGAAGGCATCATCTCCTTGGTGAACTATCTGAGTGGTTGGTTGAATCTGAAAGATGCCTTCAGGAGCTTGGATACACGAAGAAGTTATTAAGACTATCCGATGAAATACCACGAAGAGAAGACACAAGTGTAATAGAACAAGATAGGCCATGCTGATACTGAATTGCCGTCTTGGATATTTCTTTACGAGAATGTTTTTCTTACTACCGACCAGATATTAACCAAGATGTTCGTGATGAAATCTACAGGCTATTCCAAATAAAGAGTAATAATTTTATACAAACATTCTGAAGATTTTCATTTCCTTTCCTGCCTCAGTGTCAACAATTCGTTTCTAAGAGTCTAAAAGATGAAAGAAACATAACATTAATTTGATGAAGGGAGCACTCTTTCCATTATTAATCATTTTCAATTCGTCGCAGACAGTCTCGTCCACTTAAAAAACAAGAAACCATGTCGAGCGTCTCTTTTTTCATGACTGAAGTATCATATAAGCTATGAATGGTTTGAAACCAAAACTATTATAAGTTCTCTTCAACAAATTTCATCCGCTTTCTACTCAAGCTGCGGGTTTACTGTGATTAATACGTTTAGATGTTTGTTTAAGGTCATGATAGGCCCATGTTAATATGACTACAGTATCTCTTTTGTGTTTTTATATACCTTACCCTTTCTCTCTCTTCTAATTTTCTTGAACTGTTTGCTAAATGATAGAACCGAAGTAATTTTGAAAACTTTTTATCGTCATGGCGATGAACACATTATTCTACTCTTCTACCACACTTTAAATTTAACCCCAAAACAGGGCAAAAGTATGGCTGCGAGGTCAACATACAGCTGGTTATTGTGTTGTATGAATTTTTGAATATTTTATTTTGCCCTTCAGGTTGTTTGCAAGAACCTGTAGTGTAATATTATTGCGATCATTATTTTCTTGAAGAGTTTCATCGTTCTTACATCGTTCTTAAATCGACTTTGTAAATGAAAACAAAGACAAACTTCGAAGATGATATAATCATTTGTAATACTGCATATTCTTCAAACTTGATCTCCATTTTGGAAAATATTAATTGTAAAAAATGCAATTCCAAATGATAGTCGAAAGTCAACGGATGGTATCATCTTAACAAAAAAAAAATTATGATGAGACATTATGCAAAAACACATGTTTGTTAATGATAAATAATATGTCGCATCACTCTTTAAATTCAATTTTCGATGTTAAGGAAAACGTATCGTTTTCTAATGCAATCGATTTCTCAATATACTTTTGAGAGTCTAGCAGGGAGAAATAGAAAATACCACAAACGCAAATAATATCAAAGGTCAATTGGAAGCGCATAGATATTTTATATCGTAATATGATATGTAATATGTAATATGTGCTATTGAAGTATGGAATAATATAATTTTAAACCATATCTCTATATCTATGATATTTTGTACATTTTAATTCGATAGTTTGTAAAATTCAAAAAGAGAAGTGTCTGGAAGAAAATGATTGTTGTAACATCTGGATGAAATATTTGGAAACATCATTTTGTCTCATCAATGCTGAATATTGTCAGGGTTACTCGTTTCTTCTTACGACATTTTAACGACACAACATCCTCGATTAATACCAAGAACTAGATAAATAAATATGTGTACACAAGGCAGAACAGAATACTATCCTGTTTTTAAATGTGATTCAACCATGGAGCGCAATAGTTGATTGCCATATGGCGTGTATCTTATCTTATACTAGAATAAATTGTCTATTTACATGCTTAAAGAGCAAACAAAATAGGTGACCTATTCTGATTTACTGATAAAGAGTAACCTAAACAAAAATGAAGCATGATTTACATGTATTTGAACCTTGAAAAGTTTATAACATCGTGAACTTTCTACATACTATCAATATTAGGATGATTTTATTGACTTAATTGTTCAAGGTTCTTGTTTGGATAATACACTTATCAAACTTATATGAGATAAATTGAGAAAGTCGCGATACATAGGACGGGGGAAGGGAAATAATTGTCTGTAATGACGATGGTGATAATTATGTCAGTTCAAAAGGAACAGTTTATGAATTTGATCACCCTTTCCTATTATCTTTCTACAAAAAATATCTAATTCATATAATTTGTTGTTGCTGTCAATATCACTTTGCATCGATTTGCATTATATTATCAAAGTTGTGAATAGTTCTTGTAAGGTGTATGTTGCCTGGAGTGCCCATGTTATTTCATAATCGTCTTATCGCACTCGTCTACATCTAGGAAACGACAACATGTAAATGTCAAAAAAAAAAACTAAGGAAATGGACACGGAGGGTAAGAGAGAGAGAGAAAGAGAGAAAGAGTGGGAGAGGGAGAGGGGGTGGTAGAGATAGAGAGAAGGAGATGGTGAATAATAGCGACAAAAGTAAATACGAGCTATGATATGCTACATCGAGCTAAATCGTAATCATATTGAACCACGGTCTAAAGTGTAAATAAACAATGTACTTCAAAGAATAAAAATTCATGTTTGAATAGAGAGGGTGAGAAAGAGAGGAAGATGAAAAATGTTCAGCATGTTTAGTGCTTTGAGGATACCAGTAGCGTAGTTTAAATGATCTACTTATCCAGCAGCACGAAGATTCGAGGCCTAAAGTGCATTGTCTTTTGCAAATTCCTCACCAACTGTAATTGTAAGTCATTATTTTTTGACATTTCAATTTCTAAGTGATTAAGAGTAGTTTTAAAAGCTATTTAATGAAACTTGTTTTCTAAGTTCCAAGCGTATGCATTTGATGGTGGTTTTTTTATACAGTATAAAGCGCTCATGTCTGTCTAGCAGTGACACTCTTGGTGCTATAAGCATTATACCCCGCTGGTGGCCAAAATAATATACAGTGCTCTGGCATATCGGGTACCTATTTAAACCTGGATGGAGAGTGGCGAAAGTGGATTAATGACTTGCCAAACGACACTAGTCCCGGTCTAGGATTGTAATAATAATAATAATAATAATAATAATAATAATAATAGTAATAATAATAATAATAATAATAATAATAATAATAATAATAATAATAATAATAATACTACTCAGTTCTTTCATATAGCGCATAACACATTACAGGATAGCATGTCCCTATGCACTTTAAGTAGAAAGGAAAGAATTACAAGAAAAAGTCACACAAATCAGAAAATCGTCACCCATTGCATTGAGAGTCAAGTGAATATATCTCTATACCACGGCACATTCACATATATTTAAATACATTAAAGGTAAAGACCAGTTATGGTCATGCGATTGAATTGTGAAAGAAACGTTGTGGAATCGATCAGAAAAGGTTGATCATCTAGCATCTAGCATCTGCAAGGTTCTGGAATCATCAAAATGATAAGAAATTTGGCCCATTCTTCGTAAAATTACAAGCACTATACACAGAAAGATGTATATGGGACTACCCTATATCTCTCACAGGACCATGAGAGAAACAAATTTACCAAATATATGAATTAGTAGGCGGTTTCCCGGCAAATTTGTTATCATCATGTATTAGTCAAAACATATTCTTTCACATGATTGGTAATGAGAGCTTCCATTTCATTTTTTGAAATTGGGGCGTTACCAATACTGGTCTTTACCTTTAAGAGAAATGTCTTTGAAGAAATCAACAACTCCAAGAACACGGAGGAAGTGAATATTTAAGTAGTCATCAACGCTTATTATTATTATTATTATTATTATTATTATTATTATTATTATTATTTTATTCGGCAAAAACAAAGAAAATGTTTGTATACAAAACAAGAGTACATTTGGAAAAAAAAGTCACATGGTTGCCGGGAAAAGAAAAAGATTAACTAAATAGCCGTAACCCGAAGGTCTTCTTTTCCAATCCATGTGACTTTACAGAAATGGTAACAATAATAAAATGATGAGGTATAACAAGTTATCAATAACTCTGTATTATAGAGGTGATGTGAAAAAAAGCAGAGATTTCTATTTTTAGTTCTTCTACTATAGCATGATGCACAATGTTTTGTGTAGTAGTGTATTGTAGTTTCAGAATGATTTCTGTTACAACTTCAACTATCAAAATCATTTTTTGGTAGCATTTAACCGAGAAAGCGTAGGCTCAAGCGCAGTCTGATGTTAATGACTTTTGCATATATTAATGAAAGATAACCACAACTACTGCCTTACCCCATCATAATCATCACTAACAGATATTCTGCCTCTAGCAAACTAAACATTGGTATCCTACTTTTTACCTGCTCTGCCTATTATTCTATCTTCTACAGGTAGGAAATGCAGCCGGTATGTAATTGCAATGCAACAAAATGGTGACAGCTATGAAACTTATCAGCCCCTTTTACCGAAATGGGGAGTAATGTCCGGCTATGGTCAATCCTATTTATTGTGCTTGGAATAATATGTGAAACTTACAGCACAGACCTTCAAGTACATTCTATGTATGGCAACGAAGGACTGGACTTCCATCTTAGATACCTTGCTCCTTCTTACACAAGTGACTGTACATTCAAACTGTTCTTTGATGACGAGATAATCTACAACTCTGATTCAGAGATCTGGTCTAGGAACTTCCCATCATCAAAACGGGTACGGACTACTATACAGACATACTTCGTGCAAGAGAGTTTTGTTGTCACAATCGCTATTGCCCACTTGAATCGTGTTGATGCTGGCAGTTATAACTGCTCTTTCATCTGCTCTAATTCGACCATCACACAACATCTCGCTCTCCGAGTCAAATATCCTCCAGGAAAAGCATCCTGTAATTGGCCAGTAGAATACAATCCACATCTCCAACACGCAGACCATATTCGTTCCCGTCGCTTACGATGTACTTTTGAAGCCGGATATCCTACTGGAACATTAATCTGTTTTACATTTGTTCGGGAAAGTTTGAAACATCGTGTACAGGTACCCCTGTTTATAAGTGGTGATAGCCAGAACATTAATGGGGTATTCTGGTTGAGTAGGGGTACTACAAAGGTTTCATGCTGTTCTGGCAGTGCTAAATATCATAGAAGACTTGAAAATTGCAAAGATTTTGTTGATACACTTTATACTGGAGAATCTGCTAGTAGTCCACTTCCATCTATATCACAGGCTTTACACATAGTAACAGAGGACCAGAAGTCAGTTTATATAACGCAATCTAACAAACAGCGACCCAGAGCAGATTTAGTATCTTATATGGTAATTTCCATGTGTTTTATATTTCTGATCTTTATTTTTTCATTGTAAAAGCAGATACATTTATAGGAAATTAGTCGAACATTATTTCAATCAGGCGTTATTATAAATAATCTAATATGAATATCTTACGCATTATGCCCTTTTGTTTAGTACTTGTTACTGTACGATCCTTCCTGGTTTACAATGAAGGGGAACAAGCTGAAATTTTGTTTCACTATGAAATAACAGACCTTTTCATTTCAATAGGTATACAATATCGAGGAATGTTTTTTGAAAATGGTCAAATGGTAAAAGAAGGACTTAGTGAAAGTCAATTTAAACGTTATCAGGTAGAAAAAAGAGTCAAGGGAGATATACTTGAGGTTAGTGTTACTATATCACATGTAAGCCGTGAGGATGGTGGAACATACATATGTGAAGCATATATCGACGGTCTGAGACAGGAAGGACTCATGAAAAAAATAAGTCTTCATGTTGAATACGCACCAGGAAAACCATCTTGCAAGCAAGTGTCGTCGACGAATAGCAATATGATAACTGATGTGTGGAGTATAGTTGAATGTGTAGCCTTAATTGGCAGTATACCAGGCACAATTGTTTGTTTCCAAAACGATGAAATACTGCCCCCTAAAACTGATTTAATTCAGAACGCAACAACAATGATTCAGATGGTTTGGGCAAGGAAGGGTATACAGGTTTCGTGCTGCACTTCAGGCTATGAAAACATTAATGATGCTAAAATGTTATGTACAAATATAACAAATGGCCAGGGTAGAATTCCTTTGTTTAAGGAAATAACGACTCCCAAAACTCCCAAAACATCTTCAGATTCACTTGATAAAGACGAATCAAACGGAAAAACCGAGTACGAGGTGCACACGCTTTCAGATATTCCAGAGGCAGTAGTAGTGTACTTGGTGTTGATCGGAACTATATTTCATATTTCGTTAAGCATACTCTTGTACAGAAAAACCCGTCGAAGACTTATTATCAAGGACATGCTGACTAACATATCTCGGGAGGGTTATGGAGATGAGTCTCGTAAGGAAGCTGGCCCTTTCCTTCGTTCTAGTGTGCGATCAAGTTCTTCAGGCATTGAAAGTACTTCTTCATAATAAATGACATTTCAACGCAAGGATAAATATACTTCTGTCTGCTATTCTGCGCAATATCAAGAACATTGAAAGGGATGGATTATCGATAGCGTTGAGAGTATTTATAAGCATTGCTAACCATTCTATGTTTATATCACTTGCCTCCGCTAAGATGTTGTTACTAAAAGCCCTACACAGAGTTGGTGCTCGTAGGAGGAGGGAATGATGGCAACTGAAAAAGTTTATCACAAACCAGGTTAACGTTTTCAGTTGCAATCATTCTCTCCTCCTACGAGCACCAACTCTGTGTAGGGCTTTTAGTAACAACATCTTAATATCATATGATCTTTACACACTGTCTTGATATATTAAAAAAAAATGTAAGCAAGATATAAATAAAAACAAAAAGTACACATCGTCTGTTAAGAGCCAGACGGGTTTTAATTTATACGCCTTTTATAGAGTTAACGGCCTTCTCATTATTCTGTATTCAATATAAATATTTCATTAATCATTAAAAATACATTTACATATGTTCATGCGTTTTGGGATTTCCGCCAAGCTATGTACAAATGAATCAAATATCAATGCAAAGTACACGGTGCATTATTATTTACGTATTTGAATTAAGTTTTATTTAAAGTGGCAACAGTCACGTGTTTCATGTGACCTTGTTCATCCTGATAACTGGCATGATAATTATGTGAATTTTTTTTAATGATAAATCAGATTCAGAAAAGGAAATTTGTATAGGATTACGATTCATACAGTCTTCGTCTAGGAATGATATTAAGCATTGATATAGTGCAAGATACGCTGTCTTTGCATCATCAGTATTCCATTACAAATAATATTTATGGAATGTATCATTTTAAAGGCGCATAATGGTGATTTTTAGATGATTATGGTGATTATGGTATCTCAATTATAAAATAATGATACTTATGTGGACGATTCGGGATCTTTGTCTAAATGTGTATGATAATTTTTTCATTAGTAATTTGTGTGGTAATATTGACGTGATCATTTTTAACTATGGTCAAATTTGTAAGTAAAGATGGCACACAACGTGATACCATGTTGTTAAGAAATTTACGAAGTTACCGTCACCTAGCAAACCTAATTTCAATGTTAAACTGGTACCTTCGCGTACCCTTTGTCACGTAGGCCACTATCAATTATATGCACGAACGTGTCCAAAGATCATTGTGTTATCAAACTTGTATTTGTGTTGTGCTAAAGATCATATTGTAATAAATCACGCCACAATGAGACGTACCTGATTTTATAGCACACGATTTCCGAATTAGGTAAAGCATGTCAAACGAAAGATTGGAGAGTCTCAGGACAGATAAACAGCAGGTTCGATGCATAGAACATACCGCGCCTTATTTGTCAATAAGCAAGTATTTTTATGACGACGCCTATCGTAAACTCTTTTTTTTAGTGAAGTCTGGTTATAACATGCCAATTAAGCGTTTTGTGTTAATAAAACGTGGTATGTAACATTTGCAATTTAAGTCGTTTCCAAAGGAATATTCTATAGTCCCTCTTTAATTTATCTCTATGTTTCCTTCTTTCTCATTGTCTACCACTCGATCTCTCCAATTATCTTTCCCCTTTTTCTTCATTATATTTTTCTCTTTATTAATCTTTTTTTCTATTTTCTTATTTATTTATCTCTTGTTATCTATTTCCGTATCTCTTCTTTCAAGAAATGTATTTCATGTGTATAATTCAACTTGTCATACATTATGTAACTCACTTGGATTTTTACATTAAATTTTTGGTATACACCGCAAATTTCATTTCTGGAGTAAATTACTTAATATGTCTTTTCTGTAAAATGTTTGAGTTGAGTTCTTTCTAATGAGGCAATCCCTGAGGTAATAAAATCGGGAATAGAAAAAGAGTCAATTACAAGTCTTCTATATTCCTAGGGTAAGATTAAATTTAAAAGCTACAAAATATATTTTTCTTAAATAATAAAATACTATACGACTCTTTATCTGCAATTATGAAAGGATATAATTTAGAAACCAAAGCGATAGGAAGACGGTATAGAGGAGAAACAAAGAGAGAGGAGAAAGAGAGATAGGGGGGGGGGAGATAGAGAGAAAGAGAAAGAGAGGGAGAGAGAGAGGGGGAGAACGAGAGGAGGGGGTAGATAAAACGAGAACGAACGAAGCTGTGGTTTTGCAAGATACGAAATGATTAAATGAAATATGAAACGGATCAAGTATAGATTGAATGGTAATCTATTACTGTTAGACGAAACTCCAAATTATTGATACGGGCTCAAAGGGAAATAAGATGACAGACTAAGTGGAATAAATAAAAGTGATGATAAATATCGCCTTTTCTTGCCATGCAATGTGTTAATACTTCCCGATTACCCTACCTCTAGGCACGAAAACAACAATAAATAATAAGTGCTAAAGAATATATTAGTCCTTCAAACATTATCAGAAAGTAACAACATTTATTCTTCGTTTCATGTACACTGGTATTTATCATTTATCTTCCTAGAACGTATCCGGGGAGCGTATACAGACATCTTGTTTGAAAAACATGGAAAATATTTCAAACATAATAAACCAAGAAGTATAGTGCTTTATCCTGAAAACAGATTTTACCCCAAAACTTTGCAGATAGGAAAGAGAGCTAGTAAATATATTGACCAAATTGGTACTTTGGGGGATTTTGGTCACCTCAGTCATAAACATTGCCTAAATATTTCTCCAAACCCTTTAGTCATTGAATCAACCAATATTGTAAGACAATATGTAGATACAATCTGGGCATAGGCAGACGAAGGTAATTTACCCCGAAATTGTAAAACCCATCGTGACGAATAGTGGACTCGTACTCATGAAAGTTATGTAATCATTATTCATTTATTCACAGACGGCGCATTTCACAGGTGGAAGTATTCTCCACAAGAGGGTGATAAAGCAGGCGCGGATCCAGGGGGGGGGGGGCCGAGCGGGCCTTGGCCCCCCCCCCGCAAAAAAAAAAAAAAAAAAAAGGAGAGAGAGAGAAGGAAAAGAAGGGAAAGGGAAAGAGGAGAGAAAGGGAGAAAAAAAGAAGAGGAAGAAGAAAAGAAAAGAGGGCAGAAGGAGATCGGGGGGGGGGGGGCAAAAGGACTTGCCTCCCAGGCTGTTGCCTCCCCCCCTTCCCCCTCAATCAAAAAATAAAAGAGAAGGAAGGAAAGGGAAAGAAAAAAGAAAAAGAGGAGATAAAGGGAAGGACAAAAGAGGAAGAAGAAAAGAAAAGAAGGGGGATATCAGTTGCAATTTTCCCGCCAACAAGTTGTGGATCGGGGGAGGGGGCAAAAGGCCCTAGCCTCCCCCCCTCCCCCCGTCCCCGCTAAAAAAAAGAGAGAAGGAAGGAAAAGGAAAAGAGGAGAGCTAAAAGGGGACAAAAAAGACGAAAAAAAAGAAAAGGGAGAAAAGAAGCGGAGATCAGTTGCGGTTAATCCCGCTAACAATGTGTTGAGCGGGGTGGGGACCAAAATGACCTTGCCCCTCCCCCCCCCCCCCCTCCAGCAAACCTAAAAGAGAGACAAGGAAGGGAAGGGAAAGGGAAAGAGGAGAGAAAGGGAGGAAAAAAAGAGAATGAAGAAAGGTAAGGGATATCAGTTGCAATTTTCCCGCCAACAAGGTGTGGATCGGAGGGGGGGGGGGGGGGGGGGGGCTTTGGAGAAATAGAATTCAAACGTGGTTTATTTCTAATTCCATAACGGTGGTTTACAAATAATGCTGAAATTAGATAATTTTCCAAGATTTTTCCTCACTTTATGCGTTTGTTGGAAAATGACAAATTCCTAAATTTACAGCCAGGCAAGAAAATGCTTCTTGAGATGCCTACATATCAGGGCCCGCGGAACGGTGGGGATCGGGATCCTCGAGCTCCCCCCCCCCCGGCCATACACTTTATTTGAAAAAGTATATTAAAGAGAAATAGAAAAAAAGAGAGCGAGAAAGACTGCCAGTGTCACATTATAATGGGGTATCAAAATGATTAAATGCCTAAAACCCCAAGGGCTCTGCCCCCTGGATTCCACCTGGGGCCCTAAGGCGAGCCCTTAGATGCTCATCTGACGGCCATTTAATGCCTAAAAACCCCGATTTCTGGGGGCTCTCCCCCCTGGACCCCACGCCAAATAGTGTCCTGCCAGTGTCACAAATAATAAGGTATCAAAAATGCTCATCTGACCGTAATTAAACGCCTAAAACCCCTGAGCTTCCGGGGGCTCTGCCCCCTGGACCCAACCAAGAGCCCTTAGGCGGGCCCCTTGATACTCATCTGACCGTAATTGAGTGCCTAAAACCCTTGAGATTCCGGGGCTCCGCCCCCTGAACCCCAAGCCAATTAGTGACCTGCCACCGTTACAATTAGGTATCAAAATAATGCTCATCTGACCGTAAATAAATTCCTAAAACTCCTGAACTTCCGGGGCTCTGGCCCCTGGACCCCGCCTAGAGCCCTAAGGCGGACCCCTGAATGCTAACCTGACCGTAAATTAAAACCTTAAACCTCTGAGCTTCCGGGGCGGACAAGGTATCAACATATGTTCATCTGACCGCAGGTGTGTAGCCAGGGGGGCGGTGGGGTGGTCCCCCCATAAACGCCGGCCAAAAAGAGAGAGGAGTGAAAAGGAAGAGGACGAAGGAAGAGGTGGAGGGGGAGGGGGAACTGAATTCAGACGAGGATAATTTTCGAGAACGGTACAACGAATCGTCTTCTTTCTATAATAATTTAATGAAACGTCGAAGCTTTTGCGCTTCGCGCGGAAGGGGGGGGGGGGGAAATTAATTTAGACAAGGAATAAGAGTCGAGAACGGTACGACGAATCGTCTTCTTTCTCGAATGATTTAATGGAACGTAAAAGCTTCCGCGCTTCGCGCGGGAGGGGGGAAACTGAATTTAGACGAGGATTAAAAATCATAACGGTATACAACAAATCGTCTTCTGTCGCTAATGATTCAAAGAAACGTAAAAGCTTTCGCGCTTTGCGCGGGTGGGGGGGAAACTTAATTATTTTCGAGAGCGGAACAACGAATCGTCTTCATTCTCTAAACATTTAATGAAACGTCGAAGCGGGGGGGAAACTGAAGTTAGACAAGGTTTAAGAGTCGAGAACGGTACAACGAATCGTCTTCTTTCTCTAATGATTTAATGAAACGTAAAAGCTTCCGCGCTTCGCGTGGGAGGGGGGAAACTGAATTTAGACAAGGATTAAAAGTCATAACGGTACAACGAATCGTCTTCTTTCGCTAATGATTTAATGAAACGTGAAAGCTTCCGCGCTTTGCGCGGGAGGGGGGAAACTAAATTATTTTCGAGAGCGGTACAACAAAATCTTCTTCTATCTCTAATAATTTAATGACACGTTAAAGCTTCCTCGTCTCGGGTAGGGGGAAACTGAAATTAGACGAGGATTAAAAGTCATAACGGTACAACGAATCGTCTTCTTTTGCTAATGATTTAATTAAACGTAAAAGCTTTCGAGCTTCGCGCGGTGAGTGGGGGAACTGAATTTAGACGAGGATTAGAAAACATAACGGTACAACGAATCGTCTTCTTTCGCTAATGATTTAATGAAACGTTGAAGCTTCCGCGCTTCGCGCGAGAGTCGGGGGGGGGGAACTGAATTAAGACAAGGATTAAGAGTCGAGAACGGTACAATGAATCGTCTACTTTCTCTGATTAAATGAAACGTAAAAGCTTGGGGGGGGGGGGGGGAAACTGAATTTAGACGAAGATTAAGAGTCGATAACGACACAACGAATCGTCTTCTTTCTCTGATAATGGGGGGGGGGGGGAGAGGGGGGAACTGAGTTTAGACAAGGATTAAGAGTCGAGAATGGTACAACGAATCGTCTTCTTTCTCTAATAATTTATTGAAATGTCAAAGCTTCCGCGCTTCGCGGAGGAGGGAGGGGAAAAACTCGCCCCTCCCTGCACCCACCCACCCCTAATTACGTCACTGCTGGTCACCATTACGTACCAATATTTGGCTCGCATAATTTCAAATTTGGGCCTCCCCCCCTAAGAAATCCTGGATCCGCGCCTGTGATAAAGTATTCATGAAGCACGTTCACCACTTTGGCAGTGCTTGCACAAAGTGGGATGTCTCCATGTTCCAAAGCTAGCTACGAAGTGGTCTTCTGTAAGAGGGGTCGGGGGAGATTTATTTTTGCTTTTCAGCATCGAGTAGGACGCCATTCCTGATGGGCACTTTCGAACATGTCAAGAGGTGAAGAACGGGTACGATAAAACGCAAAATAAGAAAAACTTTCATTCAACAAAATTAAGTTCTCCTGAGTGGCTATTTGACTGAAAAGTACATCCCAAGCCGCCAATAAGGACATTTTGTAATTTGAAGAATGAATGTTTTTCTGCAAGTTCAAAAGGAAAGTTTGATTTGTTGTTGTTTAGAACTTACAATTTTAGAGCAATTTTAATCATAGAGGCAAATCAAACTATGATCTCAGGAGCCACGCCGTTCGAAAACATTAAATTACCATTAAACAAAATTTTGGGGAATATTCTATTTTTTTCTCAAAAAGAAACATAAACAAAACAGATGCTTACAAATTAGATTTTCATGATATTGTGGGTAGCATTATATATATATTGAGAGACCCCTCTTGGTATGCCACATAATTCAGCCAATCAGGTGAACATATCAAATTACGACTATGTAAAACCCCTTTCTTTACATTCGACCTGCTAATAAAAGAACATATAAATATAAGCTGGACAGAATTGAAGAAAATCTAAGAAATTTAGGAATGTCATACTTATTAAAGTAAGATCTGATTTCCTAGTAATTCATGGGAATTCCTAAAAATATGATTATCCGAACTGTCGTAATTATGTTGGCATTCCAAGCAGAAAGTTGTAGCTTATTCAAAGAATGTACTATGTTTGCGCACGCACACACACACACACACACACACGCACATACGCACACATATAACAAAAAACACAGCACGTTTTACGACAGAAGAAAATGAACACAGGATGAAAACAAAGAAAACAAGTTTGGGCTTGTCAGTTTTTATATTTTGTGCTAACACATATTGATATAAGATATGATTATCAATTGACATTCCTTAACTGGAATAACTGCAAGTCTTAACCTGTTGAAATTGGCAAAGATCACATGTTATTCGGATATGGGATGGTAAATCTGAATATTTCAGGCAGACTAACACTATATATGTTATAAACATGTAAAAACAGGAATCACAATACATCTGTCACCTCATAATCTAAAATCATTTGGAAGTCAGCTTATTAACATGAATCTCTCTCTCTTAAAGATGTGAATTCTGAAACGATATTGTGAGATTTTAAATCATCTGCGGTCTACGGACAGAAAAAAAAAGCAAGATGTCATTGGAATGTAAGGTGAGTTGATATTCGTTTATAAAAATCTGACAACAATTGTCTGTGTAACCGATCATTAATTTATACAATTTGCGTGATAGTTAAATTCAGGTACTACCATAAAACACTTTTTCGCGGTTACAAAAGTGCGCATGCACCGACATGGGCGCTCAATTTCGAGTAAATATTGCGATAAACTTTTATTTTATGCAGCATGCAAAGCGCACGAGTCGATATGGTGTCACCGCGCAGCGCAGGCAGTGACGTAACAATATATGCGTGTCTGAAAACATTGATAACGCAATGTTTACTCGCAAATTAAAATGGCGGCCTTAACCGTGAAGGAGGTGTTTACAGTAAAGTAATGCATCCATATATGAAGTGTAACATTTGTTACTAAATAAGATTTAAAAACATATCACATGAATATAATTTTTGTATCAATGTGTTGATAAAAACAGATTTAAGATAAAGGTGAGTACTGGTAAAAAGAAAGAAAATTAATTCTCACAGAATC
>JAVYIG010015035.1:0-38238 GCA_035222895.1 Strongylocentrotus droebachiensis | reverse complement strand
CCAATGATTATTAATAGAAACAAAATTATTAAAAAAAAAAAAATGGGGATAGAAAAAAATAAATAAAAAAAAACACCAACAATATGAAGTTAACAAAAAAAAAAAAAAAAAAAAACGCCCGCCCGCCCCCTTCTCCAGAAAAGCAATCGAGGACAACCAAAATATTTTTGTGTTGCTTGGCCTAACTAAACATTCTTCGACAGTATTCAGATTTTGGTCTCGGGAGGGCAAGGTTTCCAGATGAACGAAGGCAATATTGTGGTGTCGGAAATACAAACAGTTAATGTAAGTATGGTGCGGTCAAATTATGAATTGATTTCAAGGCCATGAAGGTCAATTTGTTTTTTTCTTCGTGATTCTATTGTATCAAAGTCAATCACTTGATGAATTTCGTGATTAGAGATATGTCGATAGGGATTTACCCTAAGAATAATACGAGTTGCCCCTATTTTGCAGCTTCTGTAATTGATTGATATATTTCTGATAAGAGAACCTGTATATAATATCCGGATAATCATCAAAAGCAAATTAAGGTTTTTATAAATTATTTTTCAAATTCGTAACAATATATTTTTTTTTCGTTTGTCACGTCCACATAGTCGACGTCAAAGATGTGACGTCATTTCGGCGATTTGCGCATGCGGCGGGTTGTCTGGCGTCATTAGGCCGAAGTTGCGAACCCGTTCATTGATTATTTGAGGTTCTTCAGAAAACTAGTGCCCCGTCGTCAAAATGACGTCATCTTGCTGCATCGCGGCGTAAATCAGAAAGTAAAAACAGAAAGAGAAAGTGATAGAATGATTTTAAAAAAAGAAAAAAGAAAAAAAGAAGGTGAAAGAAGGAAAAAACAAAGAATAACATTAGTAAAGACAGAAAGAGAAAGTAAAACCACAAAGAGAAAGTGATAGAATGATAAAAACAAAGAATAACATAGGAAAAGGTGAATTGAATTAAATTAAACTTTATTTGTTTCCAATCACAGTAAAAATTGCATTATACATTGAAAGTGATAGAATGATAAAAAACAAAGAATAACAAATGAGAAGATGAAAGAAGAAAAAAAACAAAGGATAACATAAGGAAAGATAAAAAAAAAAAGTGACATAATAATAAAAACAAAGAACAACATAATGAAGAGAAGATGAAAGAAGGAAGAAACAAAGATAACATAAGGAAAGATAGAAAGATAAAGTGATAAAATGATAAAAACAAAGAATAACATAAGAAAAGATGATAGAAGGAAGAAACAGGTGATAGAAGGAACAAAAAAGAATAACTTAAGGAAAGACAGCAAAAATAAAGTGATAGAATAATAAAAACAAAGAATAACATTAGAGAAGATGATAGAAAGAAGAAACAAAGGATAACATGAAAAAAGACAGAATAACTAAATAACAAAGAATAATAATAGGAAAGACAGAAAGAGAAAGTGATAGAATGATAAAAACAATGAATAACATTAGAGAAGACGAAAGAAGGATGAAACAAAGAATAACATTAGGAAAGACAGAAAGATTAAGTAAAAACACAAGGAGAAAGTGATAAAATGATAAAAACAAAGAATAACATAGAAAAACGTGATAGAAGGAACAAACAAAGGATAACATAAGGAAAGACAGAAAGAGAAAGTGACAAAATGACTAAAAAAACAAAGAATAACACTAGGAAAGACAGAAAGAGAAAGTGATAGAATGATAAAACCAAAGAATATCATAAGAGAAGACAGAATGACGAAATAACAAAGAATAATAATAGGAAAGACAGAAAGAGAAAGTGATAGAATGATAAAAACAAAGAATAACATTAGGAAAGACAGAAAAATTAAGTAAAAACACAAGGAGAAAGTGATAAAATGATAAAAACAAAGAATAACATAAAAGAAGATGAAAGAAGGAAAAAAAAAGAATAACATAAGGAAAGACAGATAGATAAAGTGATAGAATGATAAAAACAAAGAGCAACATAGGAGAAGATGATAGAAAGAAGAAACAAAGGATAACATAAGGAAAGACAGAAAGAGAAGGTTATAGAAGGAAGAAACAAAGACTAACATAAGAAGAGACAGAAAGATTAAGTAAAAACACAAGGAGAAAGTGATAAAATGATAAAAAACACAGAATAACATAAGAGAAGATGAAAGAAGGAAGAAAAAAAAGAATAACATCAGAAAAGACAGATATAAAAAGTGATAGAATGATAAAAACAAAGAATAACATAGGAAAAGGTAATAAAATAAACAAACAAAGGATAACATAAGAAAAGACCGAAAGAGAAAGTGACAGAATGACTGAAAAACAAAGAATAACACTAGGAAAGACAAAAATAGAAAGTGATAGAATGATAAAAAAGAATAACATAAGAGAAGATGAAAGAAGGAAGAAACAAAGAATAACATTAGGAAAGACAGAAAGATTAAGTAAAAACACAAGGAGAAAGTGATAAAGTGATAAAAACACAGAATAACATAAGAGAAGATGAAAGAAGGAAGAAAAAAAAGAATAACATAAGAAAAGACAGATAGAAAAAGTGATAGAATGATAAAAACAAAGAATAACATAGGAAAAGGTAATAAAATAAACAAACAAAGGATAACATAAGAAAAGACAGAAAGAGAAAGTGACAGAATGACTGAAAAACAAAGAATAACACTAGGAAAGACAAAAATAGAAAGTGATAGAATGATAAAAAAAAAGAATAACATAAGAGAAGATGAAAGAAGGAAGAAACAAAGAATAACATAAGGAAAGACAGAAAGAGAAGGTTATAGAAGGAAGAAACAAAGAATAACGTGAGGAGAGACAGAAAGATAAAGTGATAGGATGATAACAATGAAGAAGAACATGAGAAGGTGATGTGCGGGCAGGCACTGAATCCAATGACCGGGGTAATAGTATATTTGTAAAGCGCTTAGAGACATTTGTATTAAGCGCTATATAAAGATTACATATTATTATTACATATTATTAAGGAAGAAACACAAAATAACATAGGGAAAGACAGAAATAGAAAGTGATACAAAATAGAAGAAAATTGAAATATAGAAGAGAAGATGATAGAATGATAACAACAATAATAACATTAAGAAAGACAAAAAGAGAAAATGTTAAAGAATAGACAATTGAAAAAAAAAGAGAAGATGAAAGAAGAAAAACAAAGAATAACATGAGAGCAGATGACAATGGTGTCAAATTGACCGCAATGAAATGCCTCTTCGAATGATACCCAATACAGTTTATGCTAACGCATAAAACTTTTGAGTAAATCACAAAATAGCGCATGTACGGTTACGCATGAATGATTTAGGAAAACGAACAATCAGCTAGCCTAGATTATATATCAGAAAATACGACTACGAAATTTAAAAGGAATCAGGCTGAAGGAAGTGACCTGGATAGTGACCACAAGCACTACGTGAAAAACGAATAAGATTACGGGAAGAAGACTGATGTAGGCTTGACCGATCCACTGAACACCGAGGTCCAGAGGTACGGTTCGTTTGGTTTCACAATCATCGTAAGTTTTACCCTGATGAAACACGTTATGCCTTACCAACATGAACGGTTCCTGTCGCTTTTATACCAAGGGTCAATTTTGCGCGAAATCATCTTCTCTTCTATCTTTCCTTTTTTTAAATATATTTGATCTTTATTAATTTATCCACCTCTCTTTTTATGTTTCGTTGTCATATTTCCTTTTCCCTTTTCTATCATCTTTATTCTCTTGCTATTCTGTGTTGTCTTTTTATCATATTCTCTTTCTGTCTTTCGTTATGTTATTTTGGCGGGTGGGTTGGAATGAGATACCCGAGGTGGACCGTGTTAGGGAGCAGAGTGAACTCGATTAAAGCTAGGGGACACCAATTATTTACTTCAGAATTTTATTGAATTTAGCATGAACAGAAAACCCTGCAATCACAGAGAAAAATACAAATGATCAATAACATCCTTTCAATGCATCACATTATCAAACAATGAATTCGAAATGACACATGTTCCATTAAACCATATCCATCTGTATATATATGATCCATGTGCAAATAATCAAACTTTCTCTTGATTGAACCATACATTCATTATACAAATAGGCATTCATGTATTTCATATATTTAAAACAATTTCTAGAAACAAGTAGTCTTTACTGAATAGGATTAATATCAAACATCTTTATAACACAGTTAACATCTTTCAACCAATTGTCCAAAGTACAATTTAGAAATTACACGTACATAAATTAATGCCTACCCAAAGTCAAAAGGCCAATGTTGGTCAACCACCGACATGTCTAGGGTACAATTTAGAAATTACACTTACATAAATTAATGCCTACCCAAAGTCAAAAGGCCAATGTTGGTCAACAACCACCGACATGTCTAGGGAACACGTCTGCAGGAAACTTTTCATTTCAGATAAGTGCCTTTTTTTTGGTTTTACATGTGCCCCTTTTTCTCAGAAAACAAAATCTAAATTTACAAGGCTACACATTTAGGGGAGAGTGTGGATGATCTAGTCATAGTCAGGTGGCTTAGTGAAATTATCGTTACCGGCCGGATACAAGCGCCATTTTGGATACAGGGCTGCCTTAGGACCTACTGACCGATATTAGGGTAAGAGCCCCCGGCAAAAAATTTCAAATGGGGATGTGTTGGGCGGGGGCGTCGTCCCGGAGCCTCCAAATAAGAAATAAGGTGAAATAACATTGATTTGTTGTTGTACAAATGCAATTTTTGGTACAGGGCTTCCTTAGTACTTACTAAACAATATTAGGATAGAAGCCCCCTGCAAATATGTAATATAAAGATGTGGTGGACAGGGGCGTCGTCCCAGATCCCCTAAATAAGAAATAAGGTAAAATAACATTGATTTGTTGTACAAATGTAATTTTTGGTACAGGGCTTCCTTAGTACTTAGTGAGCAATATTATGATAGAAGCCCCCTGCACAATTGTAATATAATGGTGTGGTGGACAGGGGCGTCGTCCCAGAGCCCCCAAATAAGAAATAAGTTAAAATAACATTGATTTGTTGTTGTACAAACGCAATTTTTTGGTACAGGGCTTCCTCAGGACATTCTGAAAGATGTTATCGTAGGAACCCCACACAAATGTTTATAAAGGTGCGATTTGGGGCAGGGGCGTCGTCCTAGAGCCCCCAATTAAGAAATAAGGTAAAATAACATTGAGTTGTTGTTGTAAAAAATGTTATTTTTGGTACGAACCTTCCTTAAGACCTTCTGAACGATGTGAGGATAGAAGCCCCCGGCATTATATTCATATAGCCTATGTGTGAATGGGGGGGGGGGGGGGGTGTCGTATCAGAGCCCCATGTTATATATAATGTAAGATCACATTGGTTTGTGGTTATACGACCGTCTGTTTTTGGTTAAGAGCTCTCTTAGGATAGGACCTACTGAACGATATTAAGGAAGGAGCCCATTCACTTAAGCGTGAAGGGGGCCGGAGTGTTGTTCTGGAGCCCCCACATCATATACAGTGCATAATTACATTGATTCTTTTTGTTACCTGAATACTGAATACTACTTACAAGAAATTCATTTAAAATACCGTTGAATTGGTGTTGTACACATGCCATATTGGGTACAGGGCTTTTAAGGACTTACTAAACGATATTAGGGTTGTAGCCCCCAACAATATATTCAGATATATGTGATTTGGGGGCGGGGCGTCGTTCTGGAGGCCTCATCTTGTCGCATTGATAAAGTTTGATTGACTCGATTTGTCTTACAAGACAATGGTCAGCCTTTCAGGAACTTGGAAAGGCTCAGAGTCAACTGTCATCTTCTAATTAAAAGGGATGCTTGGCTAGATAAGCAAAATGTCTCTGTGGCATCATCGTACACTTTTCAAGCCTGTCAGACTTCTTTCCCGTGCCATGAAATGCTGATGTCGTGTCGCAACCCGAATATAAGTGTAACATAGGAAGTGCTTTTGACTTTGGCTCTCCAAAACTCCCACAGATGGCATTGATGTGGAAGTATCTGTATTTCTCCCCCATACCTTATTCCACCCAGATGTCAGTTAATGGTTGAGTCTTGAGGAGATGGTAGAATTTGACGACACGGATGACTACAACATCAAGACAATTTCCTATGGATGCCAGTTCCTCTTTTTTTCACGGGTAGACTTTGACTTTCTAACTGTCTAGTGTCCCACATGATCTAATCTCTCGGTAATTTGCAGTTGCTTCTCGAGGTATGAAATGAAGATTTCGTTGGCGTACCCATCAAAGTACTGATGCCGATAACAGACAGACAGTGGAAGATGACTAGCTCCATCGAATACTTAACAGCAATATGCTGATGGTGGCTCTAGTTGGTCAGGCTGCTCAAGGCAATGCAGCAGGTCATACTTTGTACCTGGTAGATGAAGATCAGTACCGAAGTCTGAGAGAGAAGAGCGATGTAGAGTTGGTCAAATAGTGCTACATTGTTATGAAGCACTTTAATCTTCTTTTCTTTCTTCTGAACTATCTTGCAGTGGGAATTTCTGAAGAGAGCCAGTGCATTTCTCTAGATTGGATCGTGGATTGAGTGGGTGCGCTCATCAAGCACAGTCTTGAAAAAACTCTTGGTACTGTTTCCTTCTAGTCTCCTCCAGAGTGTGGACTGTGTAAGCAACGGGCAATGGCTCTGTCTGTGCATTTGCACTTGTCAAGCATTACCAGATCATTAAACTCATCCGAAAATGGACTACCCGTAGAGAGGGTGTTGATTGGTTCTGGAACGACTTCTGTGATGAAAGACCTTGCTGATGGTACTGGAAGTTCTTAAGATTCTCCATATCATCTGGTCCAGAGAGCATCCATCGTCTTAGAGCAACAGGGTTTTCCAGGAGTCCAATAGCGCCACCTGCATCTTTCACAATCTTGTTCTCTTGTTCATAGGCCTGGTCAAAAGGGGATCGAAGAAAGCTTTTTTTGATGTTTTGGAAACAACCCAGTGTGAGTGCTGACCAAACTCCTTCTTGACAGTGGCTGGTAAAGACTTCATATCTCGAATGTGGACAGGCGTTCACCTGGAATAGTTCACATGATCCAAGGCGAAGAACAATGCGAACAGCTCTTCTAGGACCTTCACATACAGTGGGAAGTTTTTCTCTCTGTGAGCTCTAATGAAGATGAGTAAGAGGGCTTCATATTTCATGACCTTGTCCGAGAACATGAAAATAGGGCTCTTCTTCAGCATGCGATCTCTCCACCCCGTGGCTGATCGTTCATCCTTGGGGCCTGTACTTGGCATGAAAACCTCCTGCTGCTATTTTTTGAATTAATATTTTTTGAATTAATTACAGGCGAGGGGTCATGAGGGGTTCATGTCTACGATTGGTCGAACATTAAATGATGCAAAGAGTGTATTAGTAGGAGTGCTTTTATAACTGTATAAACCAACCCTTCCTCATGCATCACGAACCATTTTTTCTTTTCTAAAATCTATGTCAAATAGAAAAGGTAGAGATTTAGTATCACGTTCCAACATTTAAAGTGTAAACATACAGTGGCATTGATCAGTTTGCGATGCTACACCCCACTTACCTTAATGTACTGTATGACCGTGTTCTGTTGTTATTTTGGAAAGGACTATTTACTGGCAATTCGCAACATTCAACCTCCAGAGTATGCAAAGAATTCAGGTAAAACAAATCAACAAAATTATGTGGGGGCTCCAGTACAACGCCTCTGCTTCCTTCACACTTTATGTGAATGTTTTTCCAGGATCTCCTTCCTTAATATAGTTCAGCAGGTCGTAAAAGCGCCCTGTACTAAAATTGCATTTTTACAACAACAAATCAATGTTATTTTACTTTATTTTTTATTTGGGAGCTATGGGATGAGGCCTCCGCCCCCAAATCGAACCTTTATAAATATTTTTGGGGCTCCAACCCTCACAATATTCAGAAGGTCCTAAGAAAGCTCTGTACCGAACATTGCATGCGTACAACAACAAATCGATGTTTTTTTTTACCTTTTTTCCTTTTTGGGGGCTCTGGAACGACGCCCCCACCCACAACACCATTACATGAAATTTGTGCAGGGGGCTTCTATCCTTATATTGTTTAATAAGTCCTAAGGAATCCCTGTACCAAAATTTGCATTTGTACAACAACAAATCAATGTTATTTTACCTTATTTCTTATTTGGGGGCTCTGGAACGACGCCCCCGCCCAGCACACCCCTATTTGAAATTTTTGCCGGGGGCTCCTAACCTAATATTGTTCAGTAAGTTCTAAGGAAGCCCTGTACCAACATTTGCATTTGTACAACAACAAATCAATGTTATTTTACCTTATTTCTTATTTGGGGGCTCTGGAACGACGCTCCCGCCCACCACACCCCTATTTAACAAATTTGCCGGGGGCTCCTAACCTAATATTGTTCAGTAAGTTCTAAGGAAGCCCTGTACGAACAATTGCATTTGTACAACAACAAATCAATGTCTATATGTTAGTTGGGGGCCCCGGGACGACACCCCCGCCCACCACACCCCTATTTGAACTTTTTGCCGGGGGTTCAGACCCTAATATCGTTTAGTAGGTACTAAGGAAGCCCTGTACCAAAAATGGTGCTTGTATCCGGCCAGTAACGATAATCGATACATTTGACGCTAAGCCACCTGACTACCAGGCGCGAACCCATAATGGGGGCCCGAAGGGCCTGGACACCCCCCCCCTCACCCCCATAAGACCCCCAAAACAGGTTTTACAAAAATTGTAACTTAAATTGTACCTTTACCAAAAAAAAGTAAAGCGGCCCCCTGCCCCAAGCAAAAAATAATTAAAATATTAACAAAATCGCCCCCGAAAAGAAATTAGTGTTACTTTACTTCCTTCCCCCCTACTCCCGCTTATTAACCGGCTCTATGATTAGCTGCATAATATTTCCTCACAAATCGGACCTAAACAAAAAGATATGTGCTATTAGTTTAGATGTTATAAACAATTAAGATCTGCATTGCTCTAACTGTCTTTTCGACTTTACAAGTCAATAGGAATATACAAAACTTCTTAGAACTTCTTAAAACTTACCAAGAAATGTGCAAAAAATGAACATACACTGGAGTTTTCTGGGTTTTTTCGAGGATAAACTGTAGAAAATAAAGATATAACCAGGGACCCTGATATAACTGACGAAAGCTAAATTTGCTGTAAGAGATACAGCAGTGCATGATGGGATATCGTGCAATTAATGCATTTGCCACATGTCATTCGTTTGTTGTGTCGTAGGCCTATGTGCATGAACTTTCCTGGTAAGGTGACCTCTCCCTCCCTTCACCTTTTGACTCTCGCCTTTCCCTCTCTCTCCCTCTCTCTCTCTCTCTCTCTCCCTCTCCCTCCCTTCACCTTTTGACTCCCGCCTTCTCTCTCTCTCTCTCTCTCTCTCTCCCTCTCCCTCCCTTCACCTTTTGACTCCCGCCTCTCTCTACAAGGATGCTGTTCAATGTTGTAACCATGATACCAATGCATATTATTTCATTTATGTATTCTTCTACCTGGGGTTGAATAAAGATAGTGGGTTACTGTTATCTCATTTTACCAAATCAAGGTACGTGGGGTGAAACCATTGCTTCTCTTAACCTCTCTTTTTCCTTCCTTTATTCCCCCCTTTGCTGTTTGTCATGTTTCAGGTGATTCTATAACTTGAGCTGTAAATGGTTTTGAATCAAGACTCCCCCCCCCCCCAAGAACACTAAACTGTGCTGAATAATTGCATGATGGCTCTATATGAATAAATAAAAATAAGACCATCATGATAGTTACATTAACACAATAAACTGATAAAGAAAACAAAGTTAAAAGTTACCACCTTGGATTCCTGAAACAACATTCATTTACAAAGCAGAAATACTTTGCTGAGCAGGTATCTTCTATTATCTCCAAAGGCCTCATGAATATAAAAACAAGTTTACACAACTATTTGCAATTAAATGTAAAAAAATTATCATAACGTTATTAAAAAGTGATCTATATATTTAAATATAAAGGTAACTAGTACAAAACTACACTGATACATCATCATAACCATTTATTTGCACAACCAACATTATGGAATGTTGCCAATTATATTAACATTATCATAATCTGATTCTAAATCTGTATTGTATCATTGTTTTATGTTATCATATAATGCACATCATCAGTAAACAAGTAGCTATATGATCACTGGGGAGCGGGACGCTGCAGTTGGCGCTTTCACTGCAATTATGCAAGTACACATGTATATATTGTAAATAATCTCCATATTACATTTTTGTTGTTTTTTTTTGTCAAAAAAATGCAATTTTTTGTATAAATAATCTGTAGATACATGTATCTATGACTTTTTAACCTGGTATATCCTCTTCATAATTATATTTGGAGTGTATAAATTGTGCTACGGTATTACTCAACATGTATACTTCTACTGTCAAGTTTTATTTTTTGATAATGATATATTTATTTTTGCCAAGTGTGTGCTAAGAACAGGGGCCAGACTCGACTAGCACATGTGCTATTATTTGGCTCCTTTTCATCACCTTCTATATTCTATGAGAAAAGACATATGTCTAGCATATCAATACTTTGTTAGGTTTTTCTTTAATATGATCTATAATATTCATTTATGAACATGTACCATTCACGATGTATTCAAATGTTTAATCACTGATGTTATTGATGATGAATAAATAAAATCAAATCAAATCAAATCACTGCATTTTTTAGTAAAGATTGCACACCAGAATATGATTACAACATAAAATAGTCCGACCCAATATCAAAGTGGATTCACCGCAATATTGCTCCAAACTAAACTGGAAACTGTAACATACATGTATTCGTACATTGAAGATAATTTATATAACAAAAGAACGGTGTGCGTTACGAGCTACATGATAACGTATTACATACACAAAATACATCAAGTTTATACAAATTATATACACTGATACATAGAAGAAAGAGAAGAGAAAGGAGAAGATGTGCGACAGAGGAGGAAAAGGGGACGACGGAGAAGGCGATGAAGAGAAGAAGAGGTAGAGGAGGAAAATACGATCAAAAAGAAGAAGAAGTGGAGGAAGAAGTGTAGGAGGAGGAAGAATGTGGAGAAGAAAAGAAAATCGAAAAAGAGGAAGAGGAATAAAAGGAAAACGGGGATGCAGGATAAAGAACATTAACAATAAAGTGGATACACAGTGTGTAACATAAAACATATATATATTATTCTTTGGAATCTTTTGGAAATTACTTTTGTCAAACCAAATGTATACACAATATTTTAAGGTTTTATAATTACAAGTCAGATATAGTTTCATTCCAAAAGGAGCTTAAGCCACTTCAGGTACTTATGAGTAAATCGCCTTTTTTATTTCACCACTTTCCCTTTAGCCATGCACCTTCATGTTGTTATTTATGTTAAAGGTGTCCCTCTGGACCACTAATGTATTACATGCAGGCGCGTACGCTGGGGGGGGGGGGGGGGTGAATCCCCCCTTAAAATTGTTTATGTGTGTGTTTTGGAGACCCCCCCCCCTTTCCTTTTTCTTTACAAAAAAAAATAAA
This sequence comes from Strongylocentrotus droebachiensis, assembly GCA_035222895.1. NCBI lineage: Eukaryota > Metazoa > Echinodermata > Echinoidea > Camarodonta > Strongylocentrotidae > Strongylocentrotus > Strongylocentrotus droebachiensis. The sequence goes on along the minus strand of JAVYIG010015035.1, from coordinate 26,691 downwards.
AAAATTGTGGTAATGGGTCACCCCAAAAGCTGATCTTACCCCCCCCCCCAACGAAACAAAATAACGATCGGCCCAAAGGTTCAAATTTCGGGACACCAAACAAATAACAAAAATGCTCTTACCCCCCCCCCCCCCCTCTCCCCCGCTTCTTCAGCACCTGGAACCAACAATAATTAAGTTGGGATAAAAAGCAATTTTATGTTTTAAAGTATGTATTCTAAAACAGCAGTCTGACTCCCCAAGGATGTACAAGGTGACAAAGGGAGATTATACCTATCTAAAAATTAATGTGAAGCGATTATCAGATTGTTCTGAAATGTCGCTCACCATGTAACCATATCCTGTTCTTTGTTGTGTTGATATTACAACTACTACAATCGACTAAAAATCTGACAATCATAGTCCTACGAAATACTACCCCAAATCCCAGTTCTCGATTGTTTGGTGCTTCGAAATGTTTAAATAATTTTAAAACAAGTATGCTCTTTCAGGAAATGCTAAGAACATAAATTGTATCAACCTGACCGAGTATACCTTCATTCAGCTTTAACTAAACAAATCCACCATGCGACTTTTAGATTGTTTCGTTTGTGCGTACTCACACATGTTACCAATGAGTAAAAAGGATGTTGCAGCCATTCTAGAAGGTTTATCAATTAAGGGTATCAACGAATTATAATGTGTTACACTTAAGAAACAATTAACAACAGCATTATGTCTCTTCATAAGACTACAATTAAACTCCCTTATTGTCTAGGCCTGTTTATGTTCAATTTCAACTTTTTTGTTTAGCACATGGTAGACTTTAACTTCAGTAGGAAAGAATGTAGCCAGACTAGTTCCCACTAATGTTTAATAATAATCAGTCTATTCCGGCATAACAACCTTTGTTTTAGTGTTCGCTTCCGCCAGTACAGGCCAGGAGAAGCCTCCATGTTTGGCTTCAATGTAATCAATATATCATCTCAAAGAATATTATGTCAATCTGCCGGTACACTAGAAAATCAATTTCTAGAAAGAAAACATGTTGTTTTATTTGTTGAAAATTAATTGTTCGTAACATCTGAGAAACATGGTTAGAGACAAATTAGTAAGCCTTAAACAGTAGTATATGATCCATGGACATATACAAATACAATCATCCATTATTATGCTAAAAGATGTGTGACTGCGCATCACAAAACCAACAAAAAGTCGCATGGTGGATATTTAGTAAGAGCTGAATAAAAATGTACTTTAGTCAGGTTGATAAACTTTGGATTGTTAGCATTTCCAGAGAGATCTACTTTATATATCCTATTTCTAAATGATGAAGCACCAAACAATCTAGAAGATTGTTTGTCTGATTGTTTGTCTGATTTTGATTCTTTTGTTGTGGCTGTAATTGTTTGGAGACCCTGGCTACTGGAAATAGTTTAATCTGCAATAACTTTAATACAGAGTATTAAGCTTTTGCATTGATTCTTAAACAAAATAAAGAACTGGATATGTATAAATGGTTTACGAATTTTTGAGGACAATCTGAAATCCATTCCCATAAATGTCCATAGAGGTATAATCTCCCTTTCGTCACATTGTACATACTTAGGGAGTAAGAGTGCTGCATTAAAATATTGGTTACAAAAAACCTTTTTATTCCAAAGTAAAATTCTTTGTGGTAAGTCATTTTCCTCTTTTTATATTTATGTCAATGACCTAGGAATGTTGAATTGCGATGAGTTATAACTTAATTTAAGGGTGGTAATGTACTATTTCAAAAATCCAGACCGAAACTAAAAAATCATTTCTGGCGATTTGTGGGACAGGGTCACATTTCCTTCTTGTGTTTTCCATGCTACAATGGAACATCTGGCTGTTACAAGATATGCAACTAAAAGGATTAAAACTGTTATTTGGATTGCCAATGTTATGTTTACACAGGACAGCTTACCAAACAACATATTCTTCTTGGATTTCGCTCGCTCTTCCTCTTCGATGCTTTCCCCAAGGTGTTCATCTCGATCTGTGTATTCTGCGCTGTTCCGTATGGTTTTGCGCAGAGCGGGATGAAATAGTACACGTCCTATTGAGTTGATAATAAGTAAATTGTTACACATTAGTCAAATCACACGACAGAAGTAGAAGTAAATTAAATTTATTTACGATATCAAGAAAAAGGCTGAAGCATAATATAGACCCTCGAATTTAATTATTATTATTATTAATAATATTATAATTATTAATATTCTGCCCTAAGTAACGAAAATATGATTGTTTAATTATACACCGATATTCTATTATAAAGGGGGGAAATGTGAGGTGTTTAGGAGATTCAGCATTCTTCAAGGCCATAAGTAAACCAAGATAAAATGCCTACCAGATTTGATGGCGTAAACGATGAAAAAGAGAGCTTCGATTATCAGGATTATCCATGCTAACCACAATCCTGAAGTCGTGCACCTGAAGTCGGTATCTGTAATGATAAAAGTAAATATAAGGCAATTGCATGATGACAATGATTACACTTACATTATAAGATTTATCAGGAATAAATTGTCCGTTTCGTTGACGATCAGCCATGCATCAAGTCTTTCGTCTGCTTTGTGCATGGCTGATCGTCAACGAAACGGAGTTAAGTCTTTTGTCAACTCGGATTGCTGCTACGGCAGGCTGCCAGTGAAAACTAATTCGTTCAATCAAATTATAAAAATGCAAGCATTACTTTAACAAACATAACTTTGTTATTCCTGATAATATATATATCTGTAAAGCGCGTTGGGAGGGCCTTCGGTCCATAAGAACTAGCTATTATTATTATTATTATTGTCTAAGCTTTACAAATATGTGTCATTTATTAACTATTACTGTGATTAAGTTATCATAAAACATCGGCAATTCTAGGTTTCCTTTTTTTCTGGGACACACTATATATACATATATGTGTGTCATGTATATGCTGACGTGTCGTTTACGTTTTCCATCGGATCCTCTTCGAAATTGTATATTTTTTGATCAGTCTGACAAACTTGTTACCTCTCTTTGTATATATGTGCATGTATATATTTATATATGCTTACGTGTCATGTTCTTGTCAATCGTATCCTCTTTCCCAGGCTGGCCAATGGTGTCACTGCCAACAATACGTAGGGAAGCTATACTCCTGAAGTTCAAATTTGAATGAAGACACTCTATGGTTGTATCCTTCTCGTTAGCTGGAAACAAATGATTAACAGCTGTGTTGTATGTTCCATCACTGTTGTTAGATGCACTTCTTTTCCCTTCTTTGGTTGTGAATATTGGGAAGGTCTTCGGGAAGACGTTACTTATGGAGCAGGTCACGTTGAAGCCATTGTTATGCCGAATGTACTTGATCACAGGAGAGCTTTCCGGTTTGGCTGGAAGAAGAAAAAATATATATCTGTATATAAACGTGTGTACATGTACATACACACAGATACATTAAATGTGAATGGTAAACACATACATATATAAAAAGACTGGCTAAGAGACGAATTCAAGGACAAAAAAGTATTTTCCCTACACACAAATGAAATTTATTTTCTGTAAACTTGCCAGTGCTTTTCGTCAATTTAATACATTATGAATATTTATTAAAACAAAAACAAAGAGATTTGGCAGTCTCATCCTTCTTTATGAAAATGCTTAAATCCTGACAAATGGATACATTTTGACCGAGTTAAACGGATTTCTAAAAGCACGTTCATATCGCCAGTCAGGGGTCAAATCGAGGTCACCGCCGCAGCGAGTTCTATGAAAAAAGCCTCCCCTATTCCCCTTAGAGGGCAAGTCCACTCTAAACATAACTTACTTTCAATAGAAGCAAACAAAATCAGACAAACGAATAAAAAAAAAGTTGAGCAAAATCTGATGACTAAAAAGAAAGTTATGAATGTTTGATGACATGAAGAACTTTGAACATAACAAGACAAATTCGCGACTCACTTATCTTCGACGTCATTGCCTCACTATCCACTAAGTGTTTCCTTTATATTGATAATATAAATTTCTTATTTCCCCCCTAAGAATCTTATTCCTTCACACCAGCATCCAACTTAGATTGATAGTAATTCGTTTTGTGTTGATGTACTAATATGGATTTTTTTTCTTCAGTGAAATCATGAAAAATTTGATTTTTGGATGAACTATTTACATACAAATAAATAATTATGAATAAACAATATATAGAAAATAGTAGCAATTCTTCAAAGTTCATTACAGATTTTGTAAAATGTCAAACACGCAATATGAAAAGAAAAATGATATAACCAGGGCAAAGGCATGGGGAAATCAAGTTTCAGGGGATAAAAAGGGAAATGAATGGGATTAAGATATATAAAGCAATTGATAAATAGTGAGGAAATGACGTCACAAACTGATGACCAAATTGGCGATGTGTGTATTGATTTCCATTGTTCCATTGTTTTACATACTCTATCACAAATTCATAACTTTCTTATTAGTTATCCTATTTTGTTCAAACCTTTTTTGATTGGTTTGTCTTATTTTTCTGTTTCTATTGTACTAAGTAATTTATGTGGAGTGGATTTACCCTTTAAACAAAGACCTTGGATGTGCGGGTACCCATGTGTGTGCGTTTAGTTAATATACACAATTTAGCATTCTCCCACTACAGTTACACATTCCTAACTTCTTGAAACTATTCTTATAGACCTTCAATAATTATTAAACCAAAGTTATGAACAATATACACTATAATTCATATTCAAGAGCTTTTACTATATGATTCCCAACAATAATCAATCGATAATATCAAACGTTATGGCAAGTTCACTACGACTTGTGACTTTCTCACTTTGGTATTCACATATATAACAACTTTGTGCACAACCAGAGTGCACTGACTGCTGAATACACAGAGAGCAACTTTTGCATTATTGAAACTTGTATACATTTATCATTAGTCTTCACACAGTGATTTGTATACACTTCAATGTGTGAAGGCTGATGATACATGTATAAAACAATATTTGAATTAGCCAATTGATTGACCTCCTGGTTTCCAGAAATTGTATAAACACCTTCTTGACAATGAATCTTTCTTCTTTCTTTCTGATGCAAGCAGGATTGGTTCTTGGCACATCATTATAATTCTTAGAATTAGTATACTTGGAATTTAATTTGCATGCATGCCCCAAGTCTTATCCAGTGGGGCCTTTGTTTGTATGTACCTGCGAGCTGGCTGGGTGTAAATGATCAACCAGATATTGACTCATCACAAACAAAATGTTGCTAAGGCATATAATATATCTGCCGACCATTAAACAGTAATGATACTTTTTTGTAGAACTAATTCAGGAATAATTCCAAATTGTTCTGACAGACTTCAGACTTCTTGTCTTTTTTGGTGTGATACCACTTCACTTTGATTACTACACTTTTAATGGTATGTCATCAACAGGACATGCCTTTATGTCGAAGAACCTCAACCTTCCGTTTAAATGCATTTGTATATAATTTTTCGAGTGTCATCTATCTTATATTGTCTAAGTGTTTGGCGGCGAACCTCAAAGTAAATATTCAATTTGCGAAAAGATAACAATGAAAACAAAAATATATTTACCATATAATTCCAGTTTAACATCATGTGTACATTCAGTAGCACCACCCAATGGAGTAACGATACATCTATACAACTCTTCGTCGTGTTGGTCGATTAAATTGACACTGACTATAGTCATGGAGAAGTCATCTTTGATTCCAAACCCCTGTGAACTACCATTTATTCCATCAGACCACCATGCAAGTGCTTCTCCACCCTGTATAAAGGTATTTTGGTTACTGATTCTGTACCATTGAACTCCAGAGGTTGATTCTGGAAATATAGGGCAGCCGCATGGTAAGTCAACAGTGGTGTGAAGCTCTACCGGGAGAGGTTCGATCTGTGCATTTGTTTCTGAAAGAGAGAAATGGACAATCGAAAATGAATTTACATATTCCGAGATGTTAATAATAGTGGAAATGATTAATATAGACAACACCACTACCACTACCACCACCACCACCATCACCACCACTACTAATTACACCAAATATTACAACAACAATAATGATAATAATGATATTTATCGTAATGATAATAATAACAATAATACTAATACTAATAATAATAATAACAACAATAATTACAATCGTGCTGGAATTTAAGAAATATATTCTTGCCATGTACTGGGTCAAGTATTGCAAATATAGATTAATATGTCTCGACAAAAGATCTAAGTGATGTGGTTCACAGTCCAGAGACTAATTCGCTAGACAAAAACAACTGTTCATACCTTTGTTTAAAATACAGTTTAATTTTAGATCTTAGTAAAATTTGAATAATGATGTAAAGCTAAGGAATTACAGACACAAATATTGCATTTACGAGAAGCACTGCATTGCGCAGAAAAATAGCTCGTAAAGTCGTAGTCGTACACAAATTGCGGTCGGAATGCATGGAATGCGCAATACAGTCAGATACGCACATGCACATATCGAAAAAAACAACAAACAAACAAACAAATAGACAACATGTGTATGATCAAGAACATACACGGATGTTTCGCAGTCGGTTTGTCTGAATTTCAAATACCTGTTTGTATAATGTAAACTAAAGCGATCAGGAAAAGTTCTAATGCCGATGTCGCCATTTTGTATTGATAATTACACCCAATGCGATTTTCCAATGGAAGTTTTTTGGTCGACCTATCGTAGTATTTTTCATCTTCGGAAACTATTTTTTGTTTCCATTATACATGTACATAAACAAAACTTAAATATTGTCACGGTATTGTCGAAATTATTTCATTATTTTCAAATAATGTGTTTAGCTGGGTGCACAGGTATGATACTTTGACGTTGGCGACAATTGGTAATAGGGCGGAACTGCATATCACACGTAACATATGTCATAACGCATGCGCGGAGTCAGCCCTAATTCCAGGCCGAAGCTGTATTGATACTCAACAAAATGTGCAATAATATATACAATGCCACATAGTGTAGGGCCAAAGTAAGAAAAGCCAGGTTTGTTGGCCCTTACTTCAAAAACTAAGAACGCCTTGTTTCATAATACACAATTTTTCAGAGATGTTTTTTTTTCCTTCATTTGTAGCGGTTACCCCTAAACCTGAGGCGTTGTTAACACAATATGTTGTCTTTAATGTACAAGTAAATGTTGAAAAAACATTTAATAACAAATAGGGGGCGTTTGAAATGTAATGTGATCAAAGATATATTTTTACATATTTTTGTTCAATGGTATTCTATTCCCAAAAATTATCTGCATTGATTTTTCTGTATACGCATTTTGAAATAATGATTTTGGTTTAAAAAAAAAAGAAATTCTGAATATTCCAAAATTGAATTTCAAATAATTCTTCAAATCGCACTATGTATTGACAACGTTCTATGCAACATCTTCTTATTCAAAATTAAATGAACTGATACTCCGATGCAACTCTCCAAGCCGATCAGTGTACCACCAAAGGATGGAGAGAAAAATTATAATAGGGTCTTCAACGCACATCCACGGAAATTGAAGTGAAAAGTTCACCAACACAGTCATTACAAAGAAAATGGTCCTCGAAACAATTCACTTACCCATTACGTCCATCACAAACAAAGAATTCTTCTTTAGAGGCAATTGAGATTTTTTTTAATGCTTGATATATCAATTGAACATACCTAAGGTGCAATCAACTCCAGCTCCCTCCTTGTCGATCGAATGAAAATACCACGAATATGCACTCTCAGATGTAATCGCTCGCGGGGTCTGCTGCGGCACAAACATAGCTCTCTCGACCAAACGAGCCAATCAGCTGCCACTGACGTCATATTGCATGCAGCGGCAAATATATTTTGTGTAATGATGGAGAAAAGTACTATTTCTACTCTCAAACTAGTTTTCTTTGTGCATGAAAAGGCAGCCATTGTGATCTAGCAATGCAATGAAGACCTCAGGATAGGATAGGTTACGTCTTATATTATTTACGAGGTTCATTTTGCAGATAAATTCTTCATTTCTTAGAATGTTTCGCTGTTTTACTGGGGGTATGCTATTGGGTGTAATAGTGTGGTACGGTATGTCACTGAAACAGCTCCCGTAGGATTTTTGTGCCAAAGTTGATTTTTGTAGCTGTTTTGGCTTCAAAAGGGTCCCAATTGACCAAAAATGATGGGGTCCAAATTGTCAGAATGAGCCATTTAGTTTGAATTTGACGACGGGGTCATTTTACTTTTTGTATACATTTTGTTTAAAGGTGACAGTCAAAACCCGAGATTAGTGACCCGCCAGTGACACAAATAAGGTATCTAAGTATTCTTAACTGACCGTAATTAAATGTCTAAAACCATGAGGTTCCGGGGGCTTAGTCCCTTGACCCCGCCGCACAGTGGGCCAGGGAGGGACCAAAGTGCGCCAAAACTCATGTTTGGGGATTTTTTTTTTATAAATCCAGAGGAAATGTTTAGATTTCCAGGGATTTTCGCTTAAATTGTATTACCAACATTTTCTCTGATGTCTAAGCTTTAAGTTGATACCAGATTTGGCTGCCCGATTCTGCACGTTATTATGTTAGAGCTGTTTTCCTTGCAACATTGCCCCGAAAAAATGTGTTTTATGACCACGAATCCTTCATGATTCATCCGCGGACCCCAAAAACCCACATTTTCGGGGCAATGTGGCAAGGGAAATCGGCTCTAACATAACAATGGGCAAGATCGGGCAGCCAAATTTGGTATCAACTTGAAGCTTAGACATCAGAGGAAAGGGTGGTATTAAAATTTAAGCGGTACACCGCGGAGATTTAAACATTTCTTCTGGATTTATAAAAAACATGGATAATTAGTCCATTTTCAGTGAATTACCCTATAATATATCATGAAGATTGTGTTTCTATTAATTTCAACCCATTCATTCAACGAAATGAACTATCAGGAATATGTGAGAGCAATTTCATATCAATAACTTAAAAACTTCATGTTGAATTGAAAGATTTATAAAATAGGTCATTTTTGCACTAAAACTGTGAATATGTAGGATTTTGCTGATTGAAGTAGTAAATTTATACTCTTATTGTGCATACCAGAATTAAATATTTCACTGAGGTATTCCTCTATGTATTACCTTTAAACTGGGCAAGACAAAAATAGAAAAAAATAAATCACCCAAAAATAGTTTTGGCGCACTTTGGTCCCTCCCTGGCCCACTGTGCGCCGGTCCAAAGCCCCTGGGCCCACGCCAATTTACGCTACATTCGCTTCACTCGCTACACTCTAACCTGATCGTTAATACTCCACTTTGAAAAATGTTCCGTGGGGCCTGCATGTAAACATGTAAGAGTGGTGGTGATGCAATTTCATTCTGCCTTAGCCAGGGGGGGGGGGGGGGGGCACCTGCTCCCAAAAATGTCCAGGATCGGTTGAACTTTTTTAGACCCCTTTTTTGACCTAGATCGATTAAATGTATGTGCCCCCCCCCCCAAACATCAAACTCTGGCTACGTGCCTGGGAAGGTGAGCCCCCTGGAATGTTTGCCACCCCAATCCCAAACTGCTTCCGGCGCGCCTGATATCAAGACATGATGGCCATTGGAAGCGACCGGGAGGAGGCGGTGGAAGATGACGACGACGAGGAGGAGGGAGAATCATCAAGACGGCAGATTGATAGCGATGAAGATGAGGTAACGGGGAAACTAAGAAAGGAGAAGTATGACTTTGATGCTACCACAGAGCAAGAAATTGTTGACTTCTTCGGTTAATATGATTGCTATTATAATAAAGGAAGTAACAGATATGCTAACAGCAAGTTCAAGAATCACTTGATGGAGGTGCAGTTGCAATACTTCTTGGCAATACTGTCATCGTGGAATATCAAACTTCAACAGTCATATAATTTTCGACAGTATACGGAAGCGCGACCAAATATTTAACAAAAATCCTAAGATCTTCTTACGAATGACTTGTGAATGACGTGAGTTACACGTACGACCACCTTGCGAGAACAAATACTCGTAAGATTGGCGTAAGTCTGATGTAAGAAGAACTCAAGGCGTTCTTACGAAAAACGTACGATCTCTAGGGCCATTGTTTAACCGAAAATCACTTCGTTTCTCAAGGAGGTCTTAAGTTGTTCTTGCGAATTAAACGACGTTCGTACGAACTCCGTAAGAAGGACGTAAGAAACTATGCCCCATCTACGAATCTCTACAAACTCTGACATTCGTAGAAACAGGGAGATTCGTACGAACGAATCGTTCGTACGAACATTTGTGACGGTAGCATTACGGACAAGTCAGGCTCGTAAAATTGTATAAATACGGCAATAAAAACAGTCCTCTAAAAACACCAAATTTTGTCTCCCCATCCCTTCCCTTCCCCTTCTCCCCTTCCCTTCCCTTCCCTTCCACGAATGTAAACTATCCTCGTAACATTAGGGCGCGTTTATGCTTCAATTTTGAAGGCAGAATGAGCGATCTGAAACGCTCATCGTAAACGCTCATCGTGATCGCAGTTCCACGATATACTGTTCATGCTTACTTCTCCGGCTCCTACAGGCAATTCTCCCTTGGTGGCCTTAATTGGTATTCCAGCTGGATTCGCAAACCTTCACTGTGCATGCTACGTAGACCCACTAGAGGTCAGTGCGTTGACCCCATTTAAACGCGTTTACAAATTGTAAACGCATCTTTTTGTGAGTTTACGATCGGCGATCGTGATCGCCGTTTTTCGGTGATTCTACAAAAGTGAGCATGGACGCAACGGTGTTTTAAACTAAACGCGTAACAGATGCCTGATTCTGGCCAGAAAAAGTGAAGCATTAACACGCCCTTAGAGTAGGGCAATCGTGCTGAGTCAACTGTTGAACGGAAGTTAAGCCATTATTAAACCAGCAACCCAATTACTATATTATGCACTATCATCCATGTACGTAAGTTCATACCTCAAATACGGAAGACGAAGAAGCAATAGAGAACGTATAGAGGTATAAATATAATCCCCTAGTCATTAAGAAGATACAGTAACTCTACTATTGATACTTAATCATTACTACTGTACACGAGAAAAATAATACTGATTTACCATAGCCCCATTTAAACTTTATAACTCGATGTTAAGATCGACATAAAATCCAAAGCCAAAAATCACTAACGAAGCTATATCACTGGACGGGAAAGCGGGACATGGCGATTTAATGTTAGCCTTACAAAGCTATGGAGAAAGAATCATATATAACCAAGAATGTTGGTCGAGGGAGAGTGTTATTCGAGGGAGAATGTCCGAACATCGTACTCGCTTTTATCCGCTACCGTGGACATTGGGTAGAGGGTCCGTTCCCACTTATGGTAAACTGCCGTGGGTGAGTCATCTGCGTGGAGAGAGTTGCTAACGTAATCCCGCGCTTCTTACTCCACGTGGTCCGAACTGGGAGGCCGAGGTTTCTTTCCCGCCGTTCTTTAGCCAGAAGATCTGCCCAGTGCACCATTGCGTCTCCAACTCACCAAACCCGAGGCTCGTTACGCAATCCAGTGGTGAGTGTGAGTGACGAGGCTGCAAAAGGGGAAGAAAACGAGAAACAAACGGCCAGCATTTCGGGTTCCAACACACTGCGATTCATTACATTTCCCAAGCTTATTAAATAACAGGCAAATTCCTGCTTCATGTCACAACTAAACTATTTGAATAAGTAAGATATAGGGAAGAAGCTGGGGGGGGGGGGGGTGAGGTCAATTGAAAACATCAATTGCTCAGCCTACCAGCTAACTGTTTGCTGAAAATGAGATGATACACTCAAAACCCCTTAGTTCCTGATGACTAATAAGGTCGTAAGTAAAAAGGAACTGCCTTGCTAAACATAGTTGGCACATTAATTAACCCGCGCCCATTAAAACGATATCACTTCGGGTCGATCCTTATATAGCGGCGAAATGATTTAGAGGTCCATCGACCCATCTGTTGAATATGCTCACCAGAATATCCCCTCGTAGCCGCAGAAGTAGCCGCCCCTATTCTGAAGGAATGGGCTGTATAGCATTGTAAGGGAAGCTCTAAAAGAGATACACAACGACGCAAAATACGAGTAAACCCATGCCTATGTGACCGCGCCGTTTGTCCTACCAGTTTCGTTTGTCCGTCAGACATAATATAAGTTTTCTGCTCGCACGGATTGTCCGAGGGACGATCCGCGCGGTTTGCTATCCGCACACTGTCTGTCCCCCCATTGTTTTACGTGTATTTGATAAAAGGAAGCAACTCGGCAAATCAATGTATTTAGACTCATTGTAAATCATGTGGTTGACATTTTTTCTAGAAATTACATAATAATAACTCTCTACAATTTTTGTTAAAGCAAATGGGCCAGTCCTTTTGAAAATAGAAGTGAATATTTTCTTTAAAACCTTTATTCAATGAAGGCATACTCGTGATATTGGCCCCACAACTGTTGTAATCGATTATACTTTTGTACGAGGCTTCCCGCTACTAGTATATACTCGTGATACAGACGCCGCCCCAAGTATTTGGGGGCGTTTCGAGGTTTAATGAAGAAGTTAAATGGGACATAAAACTGATTAAAAATGGGGTTGAAAGTGAGTGGGGGAGGCTAGAGTATTTAAGATAAGATAGATCGTAGCACAAATTGGCGGATGCTCAGGGGGTAGGGGCATTTAATTACGGTCAGATGAGCATATTTTAATACATTATTCATGACACTGGCAGGTCACTAATTGGCGTATGGTCCAAGAGGCGGAACCCCCGGAAGCACAGGGGTTTTAGGCATTAACATTAAGGTCAGATTAGCATCCAGGGGCCAGCCTTAGGTCCCAAGGTGGGGTCCAGGAGGCAGAGCCCCCGGAAGCTCAGGGGTATGGGCATGTAATTACGGTCACATGAGCATACCTTTTTTTCTATTTCTTTCTATCTAATTCTCTTTAATATACTTTTTCCTGACTGTAAATTTTGATATTTGTCATTCTCCAACAAACGCATGAAAAGTATAATTTACTAAAAAGTGAGGAACAATCCCAGAAAATTAGGCCATTTCAGCGACATCCGTCAATCACTAGTATCAAATTAGAAGGAAAAAAAAAAAAAAACTTTTAAAGTTTATGTTGGTTGGGGGGGGGGGGAGGGGGTAGCAACTGACTGAATACTTACACCTATGGTGTCGAAGGGCCCTTTCTTCATTTTGTTTGTTCGGTAATAAATAAGGTTAGTTTAAGTGGGTGTCACTCAGGCGGGGATATACGGGGGGGGCGACGGACCTGCCCCCCCTCTCTTTGAAAAAAAAGAAAGGAAAGGAAAGAAAAAGAAAGGAAAGGAAAAAGGAAAGAAAGAAGGGCTAAAAACACGAGTTAGAAATGGATCCATCAGGGCACTCACTGATCCGTACCAGGGGGAAAAGTACACGGGGGCTCGGGGTGAATTAGCCCCCGAAATGCCCCAAAAAGCCCCCAAAAGTCATAAAAGTAGCCCCCGAAATTTGTTAAGTTTGTTTTCTTCCCTGATCCGTATATAGGACAAGGCCCTGGGGCAGCTAGCCATACTCCGATATTTGGGTCGTTTTCCGATCAGAACTAGCCCTAACTATCATTCCAGGATTTTGTTTCAGAACCTGAGACAAAGTTACCCAATCCCTTTAAGTTTCAAAAAGTAGACGTCATTGACCTGTACATAGGTTTAGGAACCGGGGGGGGGGGGCTTAGGGGGGAACAGCCACCCAAAAAATATTGGGGGGCTCAGATATCATTGAGCTCCCCCCCCCCATATTTTTGGCGGGGCTTATAGATATCATTGAGCCCCCCCCTCCCAATTTTTTGGTGGGGCTTAGATATCATTGAGTCCTTAGGGGGCTAAGATACCATTGAGCCCCCAATATTTTAAGTGGGGCTCAGATATCATTGAGCCACCCCGATACTTATTGCGGGCTCGGATATCATTAACGCCCCCCCCTCCCTAATCATTATATTCTAGGCATGAAACTCAGGTATAACTATAATCTACAGACTTACCATTCAAAATCTAAACATTTGATAAATATTTCGGGAGGAGTGGGGGGGGGGGGGGGATCGGATTTCGGATCTCGCATATCATTGACCCAACAAATATATTTGGTGGATCTCGGATATCATTGAAACCCCAAAATATGTTGATGGGACTCTGATATCATTGAGCATCCCCCCCCCCATATGTTGGTGGGGCTCAGATATCATCAGCCCCCCAATCGTTTTTGGTGGGGTTCGGATAACATTGGGCCCCCCAATATTTCCTGGGCTCGGTTATCAATTGTTATCAATTGGTGGCTTGTTTTGATGATAGAAGAATCAATGAAAATCGCAACTGATCTTCCTTAATTCATTTTATTTTCTTCCTCTTTGTTTTCTGTCCCTTTCTCTCCTCTTTCCCTTTCACTTCCCTTCTCCATCTCTCTCTCTCTCTCTCTCTCTCTCTCTCACTCTCTCTTTGCTGAGAGGGGGGGGGGGGGGGAGGGGGGAGGGGTACAAATCGGGACAAATTGCAACTGATCTGTCCACCTTTCTTCTTCCTCTTTTCCCCCTTTCCCTTCCCTTACTTGCAGAGGCAAAGGCCTTTCCCCAAGACCCACATCTTGTTTGCGGGAAAATTGCAAGTGATATCCCTTCTTTTCTTTTCTTCTTTTGTTTCTTTCCCTTTCCTTCCTTCTTTCTTGTTTTGCGGGGGGGGGGGGAGGCAACGGCATGGGCGGCAAGGCCCTGTCGGACCCCTTTTTCTTTTCTTCTTCCTTACCTCTTCTCTCTTCTTTCCCTTTCCCTTCTTTTCCTTACTTCTCTCTCTCTTTCGTTTTGTTTGCTTAGGGGCCAGGGGAGGGCAGGCGAAGGCCTTTCGCCCCCGATCCACACCACGTTGGTGGGAAAAATCACAATTGATCTCCCGTACCTTTCTTTTCTTTCACTCCTCCTTCTCTTCTTTTCTCTCTCTTTTAAGTTTGCTGTAGAAGGGGGGGGGGGGGAGACAAGGGCCATTTGCCCCCCCCCCCCCCCGATCCCCAACTTGTTGACGGGAAAACTGCTACATATATCCCTCTTCTTTTCTTTTCTTCCCTTTATCTCTTCTTTTCCCTTTTTTTCTTTCCCTTCTCTCTTTCTTTTAGCTGGTGAGGGGGGGGGGACAGCCTGGGAGGCAAAGCCCTTTCGCCCCCCCCCGATCTTCTTCTTTCCCCTTTTCTTCTTCTTCTTCCTTTCCGTTTGTCTCTTCTTTCCCTTTCCCTCATTTTCCTTCTCTCTCTCTCTCTCTCTCTCTCTCTTTCTCTCTCTTTTGCTGGGGGGGGGGGGGGGTGGCGAAGGCCTTTCGCCCCCGATCTCCCTTTCCTCCTTTTCTTTTCTTCTTCCTCTTCTTCCTTTCCCTTACTCTCCGCTTTGCCTTCTCTCTCTCTCTCTCTCTCTTCATTTTTTGTTGTTGGCGGTTGGGGGTCAGGGCCCCCCCCCCTTGATCCGCGCCGGGAAGACCTGTAGTGTCATTCCTAGCTAGCTGACAAGACAAAGCTGAATATGTGTTATCCAGTCGTTTCATTCAATAAGTATAATTATACTTGTATTGAATATGTGGACTAGAGTACGGACATTCGGTGCGGCAGGCGGACTGTTGGTGTGAGACCTCTTCCGCACAGATTGTCCGTCGGACATTTGAGGCGCGCACGGAATGTCCGACACGGACATTCTGCGCGGATAAAATCTACACCGATCGTCCGCTCTCGATCGAACTCTAATAGGCGGACGATCGGTGCGGGTAACATTCTACGCGGTCACACCGGAAGACCTGTAGTGTCATCCCTAGCTAGTAAAGCTGAATATGGGTTATCCAGTCGTTTCATTCATTAAGTATAATTTTACTTGTGTTGACTATGTATATGTGTGGACTAGAGTAAGGACATTCGGTGCGGCAGGCGGACTGTTGGTGTGAGACCTCTTCCGCACAGATTGTCCGTCGGACATTTGAGGCGCGCACGGAATGTCCGGCACGGACATTCTGCGCGGATAAAATCCACACCGATCGTCCGCTCTCAATCGAACTCTAATAGGCGGACGATCGGTGCGGGTTACATTCTACGCAGTCACACCGGAAGACCTGTAGTGTCATCCCTAGCTAGTAAAGCTGAATATGGGTTATCCAGTCGTTTCATTCATTAAGTATAATTTTACTTGTGTTGACTATGTATATGTGTGGACTAGAGTAAGGACATTCGGTGCGGCAGGCGGACTATTGGTGCGAGACCTCTTTCGCACAGATTGTCCGTCAGACATTTGAGGCGCACACGGAATGTCCGACACGGACATTCTGCGCGGATAAAATCTGCACCGATTGTCCGCTCTCGATCGATCTCTAATAGGCGGACGATCGGTGCGGGTTACATTCTACGCGGTCACAGGTCAGAAAGGGACCGAAAACAAAGAGGAAGAAAAGAAAATGAATTAAGGAAGATCAGTTGCGATTTTCATTGGTTCTTCTATCATCATTGTACAACTATCATTGTACAAATGTATTTATATATTTACTTATTTAGTCCTGTTTGATAACAAAAATATGAATATAAACTCACAACAGCAACAAAATTAAATGTAGAAG
The DNA here is from genome assembly GCA_035222895.1 of Strongylocentrotus droebachiensis. Taxonomy (NCBI): domain Eukaryota; kingdom Metazoa; phylum Echinodermata; class Echinoidea; order Camarodonta; family Strongylocentrotidae; genus Strongylocentrotus; species Strongylocentrotus droebachiensis. Next base: position 10,093 of record JAVYIG010015035.1, on the reverse strand, counting down.
GAAACTATCTTGCTTGGAGCAAGAAGCGCAAAAATGATCATGCATTTGCATGTACATGTAAGTGTATTATTAATATCATTCATATTGTTTCATTAAATCTTGTAAAATAGTATGCATTCAAGCTTTGGGGATTTTTGTTGGTGTATTTGTATGAAAGAAATCATTTTTGAGCTTATAATGCACATGTTGCAATTTCAGGAGCAACTTAGTGTTAAAAAATGGGTTACGCACGACCAGGCATTAGTGTAGGAAATCTTTAAATGTTAATCAGGTATATGACTAAATTACTTGTCTGTTGCCTTACGAAAAAAATTATATTTAGTCAGGACTGAATTGGGTCGCAAAACAATCATTGTGTTAAAAGGAAAAAAACATATTTTATGACATTCGAAATTCCCCAATAACCAATACGATTGGAGAGCGAGTACACGTTTTGTTTTTCTTCAAAAATTATTCAACTATAAATAGCTGGCCCGGATACTTGAGCCTCTCACAAAACTCAATTATAGGCCTGATGTGTCGTCAGGGGCGTCGCTAGACCCTTTTCAGTGGAGGGGGGGGGGGGGTTTATAGAGGCCAACGATTACCGACAAAACAAGCCACCAATTACCGACAAAATTAAATGTCCCAATATCTACAAATGTAACCCTATAAACCCGAGGCCAAAGGCTAAATTGTTATGCGCAAATGGTCATTTTCGTCTACGACATAAAATATACAAATTATTTCGTCAACTTAGTAAGCATCATAGCTATATAGTTTAATGCAGGCGCGTACTTAGATCTTATTTTAGGGAGGGGCGGTATTGAGCAAGCGTATCACTTAAAAAGCACGCAAAACGCTCCCTGGTTGGGGGGGGGGGTGGGTGAAAGGCCTCCCGCGCGAAGCGCGGTAGCTTAGACGTTTCATTAAATTATTATGAAAAGAAGACGATTTGTTGTACCGTTCTCGACTCTTGATCCTTGTCTGAAATCAGTTTCCCCATCCCACGCGAAGCGCGGAAGCTTAGACGTTTCATTAAATTATTATAGAAAGAAGACGATTTGTTGTATACCGTTCTCTACTCTTAACCCTAATTGTCTGAATTCAACGTTCCCCCTCTCACGCGAAGCGCGGGAGCTTCGACGTTTCATTAAATTATTAGAAAAAGAAAACGATTCATTGTACCGACTCCAAATCATTGTCTGAATTTTCAAAAATGTTTCTTTGTCCGATAAAAAGTCACAGTTCGAAGGGGAAAAAATTGCTGGCCGACCGACATAAAAAATCACACCGGCTTCAACCTCACCCCCCTTTAGCGACGCCCCTGAATGTAGGGTGGCCTGAGTGGGTAGGCACAGGGCGTGGTTCTAAACTTACAGAGACACTTCGATGAAGACACACTTATTTCATGATTGCGTGTGTTGAACTGCCCTGGGCTTTACAACTTTAAACCTCCAGGGTTTATTTTGCATACATAGGTATTTACATGTTCATTTATAATTATAATAAAAGGAAATAATAAATATTCAAATATCATAGGTAGCAAATAAAGGATGACTAACAGAGGAATGACAACAAACAGATAGGAGATGATGATCAAGCATAATGATGTGCACCAATCTATAAATGTGAATTACTAAGTAGCCTGTTCACACTACAGCTCTACAGTAACAAAGCATTTGTAGCCTTAATTTTAAGCAGTTGAAGAAATTAATAAAGGTAGGGCTACTTGAAGAAATCGTTGAATTGTATGATATTCAGTTTATTTTTATTAAGTAAGACAAAGTAATAGGTGTTAAATAACACACATTTAACACCTTTGGAAAAATAATACCCAGGAACGTATTGTAATGCCTATAATCGGACATATTTAAAAACTGAAATGTGGCACAACCCAAAAAATATAATTCTGAGATCCTCCTTTGTCTTTAATTTGCACCTGGAAATAAATTCCTCGTCTATGTCATCGCGGCGAAAAATTTCAGACTTTTCTTCTTTTGAGGTGCACATGCAGCCTCAGATAAATGTGCGAAAGAAGTTTTGTCTTCTTGTGTTCCTGGAAACAAAGTTTTGGGCAATATTTTTCAAGTCCAGTTTATCTGTACGAGATTTATACATGAGTAATATAAAGATTTGGTTGAGCTTTCTTTGGGTCATTTTACTTATCAGATCCCTTTTAACTCTTACACTGCCATGAGACTGCTAGCGCGCTATTGTTATAGTGCCATGTGGACGCGAGCGTGCTATCGATTGAAAGCCACGTTCATGCTAGCGAGCCACCGCTACGGTGCTTCTTGCGCGCTAGCGCGCAGATGTAATAACAGTTATTGTTCATGCCCATTGCACCGTGTTTAGTGCTTTTGCAGCGCTATTGAAAGTACCGTCGCGTGCATCAGATTATCGGCTTTGGATTACGCGTCTTTGTATACAACAGTCAGATTGGATTTTCTCGAGTAATTTAGAGATTTGTTTTTGATATCATATATCATCATTATGCCTCCCCATCGCATTGGATTGGTTCGACAGCTCACTGATAGTGCTTATTTACTTCAGCAAAATTACAAATTCATAAAATGATATTGGTATCAATGGAAGAAGGGTGAAATTTCCTACAACTCTCATGTACAATGTTTGTTTATACAACATACGAATGAGAAGTTATAGTGGATCAAACATAGTAAAGATTTTAAAAACACGCACTTGAACCAACCCTAAAATTAACTTGGCACGCAGGGGCTTTGTTGCTGGCACAATAGAGATTAGCACTGTGGCACTGGGTGCATTGTATGGGTGGCAGCTTAAGAGTTAAGAAAGAGAATGTTCTCTCGCAAAATGCCGTCGTAACCGGGATGGTAAGGTAAATGAGAAGAAGAATGTGCACCTCTGAGAATGATCTCTTATAGATTGGACTGTTGTTGAAAATCTCACAGATTGTTTTAATGTATTTGATAGGTTTTCTCTCATCGTCATACACGTCTTGGAGGTTTGTTAGCTGCCGAGTTAATGCTACAAAGTCAATACAAAGAAATATTGGGGGAGGGGGGGGGGGGCTCAATGATATCTGAGGCCCCCAATATATATATATATATATATACAGTGCGTCCCAGAAAAAACGAAACCGAGAAGTATCGATGTTCTATCATAACTTAATCACAACCATAATTAATGAATCATACATATTTGGAAAGCTTAGAGTCTCCTCTTTCAGATGATGCTACTCACGTGATGCATATTTCACGCATGGGTGATTAAAAGCAATTTGAAGGAAGGAAACCAAAAAGTAATTTGGCGGGCGGTATCTGAATTTCGAAGACAAATTCATATTTCTAGAAGGTTCATTTTCTGCTCTTTCATATGATACCTCAATCAAGAAAAATGAGCCAGGAATAACAAAGTTCTGTTTGTTTAAAGTAGCCCTTACATTTTCATAGTTTTAACAAACGAATTCGTTTTCACTGGGTGCCTGCCGTAGCAAAAAGCAGATTTGACAAAAGACTTAACTCCGTTTCGTTGACAATCAGCCATGCAGGAAGACTCTCGTCTACGGCTGATTGTCAACGAAACGGAGTTAAGTCTTTTGTTAATTTCGTTTATTGATACGGCAGGCAGCCAGTGAAAACGAATTCGTTTAATAAAATTATGGAAATGCAAGCACTATTTTAAACAAACAGAACTTTGTCATTCCTCGCTCATTTTTCCTGATTGAGGTGTCATATGAAAGGGCAGAAACTCAACTTTTTAGAAATGTGACTTTTTATTCGAAATTGAGATACCGCCCGCCAAATGTCTTTTTGGTTTCCTTCCTTCAAACTGCTTTTAATCACTCATGCGTAAAATATGCATTATCTGAGTAGCATCAACTGAAAGAGGAGACTCTAAGCTTTCCAAATATGTATCATTCATTAATTATAGTTGTGATAAAGTTATGATAGGACATCGATACTTCTCGGTTTCGTTTTTTCTGGGACGCACTGTATATATCTATATATTTTTATTTATTTATTTTTTATTTTTTGTTTGGGAGGGGGGGGGGGGCTGTGCCCCCTTAGCACCCTCCGGCTCCTAAGCCTATGTACAGGTCAATGAAGTCTACTTTTTGAAACTTAAAGGGATTGGGTGACTTTGTCTCAGGTTCTGAAACAAAATCCTGGAATGATCATTACGGCTAGTTCTGATCGGAAAACGACCCAAATATCGGAGTATGGCTAGCTGCCCCAGGGCCTTGTCCTATATAAGGATCAAGGAAAAATACTTTAAAAATGTCGGGGGCTACTTTTATGACTTTCGGGGGCTCTTTTTGGCATTTCGGGGGCTAATTCACCCCGAGCCCCCGTGTATTTTTCACCCTTATTAGGATAAGTGAGCGCCTTGATGGGTCCACTTCTAACTCGTGTTTTTAGCCCTTCTTTCTTTCTTTCCTTTTTCCTTTCCTTTCTTTTTCTTTCATTTCCTTTTTTTTTTCAAAGAGGGGGGGGGGGGGGCGTCCGTCGCCCCTCGTATATCCGCGCCTGAGTGACACCCACATAAACTACCTTATTTATTACCGAACAAAAGAAAAGAAAGAGCCCCTCGACAACACCATAGGTCTAGGTATTCAGCCAGTTGATACCCCCCCCCCTCCCCCGCCCACCAAAATAAACTTTAAAAGTGAATTTGTTGTTCTAATTTGATACTAGTGATTTACAGATGTTGCTGAAACGGCCTAATTTTCCGGGATTTTTCCTCACTTGTTAGTAAATTATACTTTTTATGCGTTTGTGGTAGAATAATAAATATCAAAATTTACAGTCAGGCAAGAAATGTGCTTATTTACTATTTAGAGGCCTACTACGGCGGGCTTGGGGGCTTAAGCCCCCCCCCCCACACTTTAGAAAAAGTATATTAAAGAGAAATAAATAGAAAGAAAAAGAAAAGAAAGTATGCTCATGTGATCGTAATTAAATGCCCAGACCCTGCCCCTTGACCCCACCTTGGGACCTACGGCTGGCCCCTGGATGCTAATCTGACCTTAATTTTAATGCCTAAACCCCTGTGCTTCGGGGACTCCGCCCCTTGGACCATACGCCAATTAGTGACCTGCCAGTGTCATGAATAATGTATTAAAATATGCTCATCTGACCGTAATTAAATGCCCCTACCCCCTGAGCATCCGCCAATTTGTGCTACGTTCTACCTTATCCTAAATACTCTAGTCTCCCCCACTCACTTTCAACCCCATTTTTAATCACTTTTATTTCCCAATTAAGTCCTTCATTAAACCTCGAAACGCCCCCAAAAATTTGGAGCGGGGCCTGTATCACGAGTATATACTAGTAGTGAGTTGGTTGAAGTACGAAGCCAAGTAGAAAAGTATGATCGATTACTACAGTTGTGGGGCCGATATCACGAGTATGCCTTCATAAATAAAGGTTTTAAAGAAAATATTTACTTCTACTTTCAAAAGGACTGGCCCATTTGCTTAAAACAAATTGTAGAGTTATTGTTATGTAATTTCTAGAAAAAATGTCAACCACATGATTTACAATGAGTCTAAATACATTGATTTGCCGAGTTGCTCCCTTTTATCAAATATACACGTAAAACAATGGGGGGGGGGGGGGGGGGACAAAATAAGCGGATAGCAAACCGCACGGATCGTCCCTCGGACGATCCGTGCGAGCAGAAAACCCGCATATTATGTCCGACGGACAAACGAAACTGGTAGGACAAACGGCGCGGTCACATCGGCGGTGAGGGCATTCCTGCCGCATCGCTACGTCACCGCTAACTAGGGGGATTACTATGGGCGGCCAAAGTGGCCAATATCAACAGTCACAAAAACAAACAAAGATGCATACAAACAAACAAAGAAGCATACAAACAAACAAAGGACAGAGCAAAATAGACAAAGTACCCAGAAGAAAGGACCAATTAACAAAGAATAAATCAAAGGTCAGAGCAAAATAGACAAAGTACAGGTCAGAAGAAACAGAGGGCGTTTTGGTTTACAGTAAGCAAATAGACATCAATCAAGAACATGAAAAAGGATAAGCTCAACAGACATCACATCATCGTACGAACTGACCCTCAAAGGACAACAGAGGGCGTTTTGGTTTACGGTAAGCAAATAGACATCAGGCACGAAAACGAGAAAGGATAAACTCAAACAGACATCACATCATCGTACGAACTGACCCTCAAAGGACAACAGAGGGCGTTTTGGTTTACGGTAAGCAAATAGACATCAGGCACGAAAACGAGAAAGGACAAACTCAAACAGACATCACATCATCGTACGAACTGACCCTCAAAGGACAACAGAGGGCGTTTTGGTTTACGGTAAGCAAATAGACATCAGGCACGAAAACGAGAAAGGACAAACTCAAACAGACATCACATCATCGTACGAACTGACCCTCAAGGGACAACAGAGGGCTTTTTGGTTTACGGTAAGCAAATAGACATCATGCACGAAAACGAGAAAGGATAAACTCAAACAGACATCACATCATCGTACGAACTGACCCTCAAAGGACAACAGAGGGCGTTTTGGTTTACGGTAAGCAAATAGACATCAGGCACGAAAACGAGAAAGGATAAACTCAAACAGACATCACATCATCGTACGAACTGACCCTCAAGGACAACAGAGGGCGTTTTGGTTTACGGTAAACAAATAGACATCAGGCACGAAAACGAGAAAGGACAAACTCAAACAGACATTACATCATCGTACGAACTGACCCTCAAAGGGACAACAGAGGGCGTTTTGGTTTACGGTAAGCAAATAGACATCAGGCACGAAAACGAGAAAGGATAAACTCAAACCATAGAGATATATACTACTAACACTAGAGGGCGTACTCGCTCAAATTGCTGCTCCGAGCTGGAGCGGTGGCCGCCATTACTAAGGAGGGCAGAAAAACGAACGACCCAACAAGATGCTGTGCACAACATACGTGGAAAAAAAATGGAGAAGCCAGGTTCGTGCGTTGCATTTGGATGTTCGGACCGAAGAAAGAAAGGGAACTGCATAATATTTCACAAGTAAGTTCTTCTTAATGTTATGTTGATTAATAAGGAGATTTTAGAGCTAAAAATGTAGTTTATGCAGTGACTGTAGTCTGTACCCGGGTTGTCTCATGACAAGCCACCGCAGCTCCTGCAGCAGCGGAGCGCGCCAGTCCACGCCCGCCGGGCTGGGGCAGGCATGGGTTAAGGTTCTGGGGATGGTGATGGGGGAAAAATCTGCTGCGCTGGAGTCGCTCGCAACTCCAAGTGCCAGAGAGTCCAACTCGGAAATATAACTCCATGAGCTTGATTCTATTAAAGAAAAGTCTAGAATAAAATGATATAATTAATTTTATCTTATCTAATTTCAAGATAAAAATCAAATGTCAGCTTCTTTATATTTTAACTAGACCAGACTATAGATCTATATCTAGTCTAGACTCTAGACTCTAGATCTAAACTATAGTCTCTAATTTCTAAAGCCCGAAAGGCAAAGCCAGGTTAGACAGAAATAACCGTCTGATATGGGTCATTTCTTTAATAAAACTGACATTTGTTGACATTCCCCATACTATAATCAGAGGTCTAGTGGAGCCAGACGCAGTCTCAGTAGAACAACCGACGATATAGAGAGACTGAAGCTTTTGGTCTAAGCCAGGCTAGCCTGCCATATTTCACATCACAGGAGTTATCCAACTAGGCTAGGCTAGCCTAAAAATCCCACCGCACACTACGCTATTTCTATCAAATTTGCTTATGACTTGCTGACATTATTATTTTATTTATTTGGCTGGAAGCTGCTTTCAGTTTCAGTCTTAAAAATCACATGAAATAGCATGAATAGTAGAACAATTGTCATGTTATGAGAAAAAACTCATTATTGTTTCCATTTGCTTTTATTGTAATGCAGGAACACACTCAAGAGAGGAAAGGATGTTACACACCACATCTCATTCATAGAGCTGTGCCTACTGTCTTTCCTGGACATCCTCCCTATAAACAGACCCATGGCTCAAGACTCCCAGCAAAACCATGTACAACATCCGAAAGTGTTCCCGTGCCTCCAAAGAAACCCTATGACATTACAAAAGAACATGACTATTCTTTTTCTGTCTGAGTTGATTAGAAACTGAATATAACCAGACAGCAAGTGCAGGATGCCAAGAAACAGCTTAAAGTGGTGAAACAAGGTAAACAGGAGAGATGGAAAAACCAGGACCCTCTTGCAGGAAGTCCACGAAAGCAAGCTCATTAGCCAAGATCAGCTTGACCTACTTCAACACAACTTTGGAGAGAACGCATTTTCAGGAAAAACAAAACAAAACATAGAACTTCATTCATACAAACTACAAAGACAGATTGGTCTTTTATATTTTGCCTCTTGTCTGCATAGCTTATCCACTGGATGATTGACTGTGAAGCCGTTTAAAACTGGAGAGAGCTTTCAATAATCTTTAAAAAAACAGAACAATCTGAGACTTTTGTTCTGTGTAATGAAATTAAATTTGTGGAACACATTGTGATAGTTGCACAACCTAACCATAATTTTCTGTTTGTTAACTTTACACGAAGGCAAACTAAAGTGGAACTTAGAAGAGTTGATTACATTAGGGGTTAAACAAAATGTACTTGAATTTTGAGTTGTTGTGAGGTACACTGTATTTGAATATTTACTCTATAAGCTTCATGATTGGACCTGCTGTATCTGATTCAGTTGCTATAATTTTTGCAAATTATTTGCACTCTACATGTGCTTTGATTCTGCAGGTACAGTATGGATATGTATGTTTTGTACATAGGTTTGAATTTTGTTCCAAAATGGAAAACTGCTTTTGAAGAGATTTGATAACAGAAAAATTATATGGAATAATGTCACAAGATGTACACCCATAAGATTGTGCACTCTTTGGCTTGTTGTATCTACTGTGTACATTTGAGGGTAATCAGTTTCAAATTTATTATTATACCTGATGAATAATGATGTCAAAAGACCATGTTACTATGAGGTTTCACTGAATAGTGTAGTGCAGTATCCTGAGATGTAAGTCCCTTCAATTATAGTTCTTCATAGCAATACAGGTGACTTGGAATATATATGCTCAATTACTATTTCTGGTTTGCATTTATTACCCGATGAAATGTCTTTGTATTATTAGTAAATGTGACGCGCCTGCGTGCGCTTGGAGCCAAGACTAGTTAATAAAGTGTTCGTTATCGCTGACATCTTGACACATAGACATTGGCCTCCTGACATTTATGTTTTGGGAGTTATTGTGGCGGTTTTTGGGATGTGTAATGCTTGTCTTTGGTGGCGAATCAATTTGTTGTGGTTGTGTTGCCTATGATCCGTGACAGTAAATTTGGGGCTAAAATCTGAGGTGTTGTTTTTGCAATGTCTGTCCTTTCAATTGTGATGTATTATTGCAGTATATATGTCCGATAAAATGTCAAAACTTAAATGCCTATGCTGTAGAATATCAACACACGTGTGCCGTGTGGTAATAAAAGGTTCATTTATTCATTTTTTTCTTCAAATTTAATTATAAGTTTATTCTCTAAAACTGGTTGATGAAGAAAATAAGAAATACACTGTATCAAGGAGAATATTATTTATGAAGAAAAAAAGTGGTGTGAATAAATAATTATTACATCAATGATCAGCTGTTTTTAAAAAATATTCATATATATTTATAGTGAACTGTAAAAAATTGAATTATTCTTTCAGACAAAAAATAGAGATTTTATAGAGAATGGGTGAAAGACATAAGGTGTGAATTTGATATAAAATTAGTGAGAGAAGAAGAAAAAGAATGTTTGGATCGATGGATGAATGATTGGATGAGTAAATAACATAATTTCTTTTAAATAAATGTGTATAATTTTTTCTTTCCCCCTCTTCCTATCTTCAGTATCGTCCTTTATCTGCATTTCCATTATCTACCTATCCTTCTATATTATATCTATCTATCCATCTATTTATGTGTCTAGCTATCTACATACCCATCTCTATCCCAAATCTATAATTATCAATCTGTTTATAATAGCCATAAAATGAATATATTACCTTTAACTCTTATCCTGCCACAGGGCTAATCCCCCCAGTGCCAGATTTATAACGAGA
>JAVYIG010015034.1:0-38245 GCA_035222895.1 Strongylocentrotus droebachiensis | reverse complement strand
TAAACACAAAGTGAATCTGAGGCTCATTTTGAATGAAATGCTGCAAAGTGGTATAAAAAAAGGGTAACAAATAAGAGTTAACAAGATTTAGGAGTATGGACTCAATTACAGTCACACATGATTCCAGACAACATCTTCTATCAAACTAAAGTTAAAATATCACACAAATTCTCTATTAACTTACAGTGATCATATATTTTTGTTATCATGAAAACAAATTGTTAACATATTTTTTTGTTCTGGAAGTAGCAGAGTGCCTTCAATACAAAATTATTTGTGTATGATATTTGTTTTCATCACAAATCAATGACTTGTATGTTGCCTGAGTTTAAATACACAGAGTGGATATGTGGCTCATTTTGAACGAAATGCTGAAAAGTGGTATAAAAATATATTGTCTTCTTATGCTGGCATAGATAAGATATACCAAGTAGATGACTTGAATGCATGACATACATTTTAAGTGTAGTATGATTATCATGGAAGATTATATGGTGCAATTATATCAAGCTAGCATTTTAAACCACTAGTTTATTAATTTCCTGCATTTATATTTTAAACCCATCTCTACCGGTATCTCTTTCCTGCATTTGTTACTTATCAAATATGCAATTGGAAAATATTGATTGATACATTAAAAAGACAAAAGTATACTCCATATTACAGAATAGTTGATAAAGCTTCGTTGATACTCAAATTAGAGTACATGAAAGTGATATTGTAATCTCTTGTAAAGCTATGGTAAAATTAAATAAGACTGATAAGAATCAAGGATTAAAATTTCAAGATTCTTTTACAAAAAAAAAACATCCTGTAAAAAACTACTTTTAAAAATCAAACAGAAGTCATAAAAATTTATATTCACGATACAGAAATAAAACTTATTCCACTATTCATCATTGTAGACGTAAAACATTTACTATGTGTATACCACACAAAACAAAAATATACAAAGTAAGAAACCAACACAATAAAAATACTGGTATAAAGTACCCAAGAAGTAAAATGTTATAATTTCACCTCAAATATGTATAAAATCCATTTAGATAGTAAAATACTATTATAGGTAAAATAATACTTTCAAATCATGTATATATATATTCTCCACTTTTCTGAAAATATTTCTAGATAAAAAAACTTGATGAGAAGGCACTATGCATTGAAGATATACATTTGGAAGACATTTTGTTTTAATTTGTAAGTTTCAAAATTTCAGTTTTCACCCGTTTTTATTTACTGCTGTTTATAAATGCAGCTTTTCACGTTTTCACATGATGTTTCACTTGTTCATGTACATCATTTCATTTCCTTCATATATGCAAGTTTCCATGTACATTCAGTAACACACACATCATTAGAGGCATACACAATCATTAAAAGAAGCATCATCTAATGTTTCTTACCTGAATTTTGTTAAACCTATCAATTAGCAGCATAATTAAAACTTGAAATTTAAAAATGTTAAAAAAACATTTAAGGTGTCTATGTATAGTCAACAAGCTTAAGAAAACAAATACATGCCACTTAATTTACCTCATTAAACAATGTATTCATCTTGAATCTATTAAGTTTTGATATATGCAAACAGCAGGTGCAAGTGATCCGGATGATCATCAGTCCTTCCACCAATTGCAAACTTTAAAGCGATACTGAACTGATGGACTTTCTCCGAGCATACTGTTTATTCCACAGTGCCATCTCATGGTCAACTTGCCAACAGTGCGTAGCCAAGTACCAAATTCCCATTTCGCAGACAGAGGATTCGATGTGAGAAACAACAGCGCAGCTTGGGTAGCAGCCAGTTAAGGGACCATACGTGAGATGGCACTAGATGGGATTTTGCGGTAGTGCTTCTAGTACAGTATGGCTTTAAAAATAGGTATTTATGCTATGAATAAAGTGTTCAAGCTTTGTTAAGAATGACAGAAGTACAAGTTAAGTACCAGGTTCATGTAAAATTTGGAAATGTAACACTTACTAAGTGTACAAAACATCAGTTCACCAAAAAATTGAGTCACAATAATTCTGAATTCCATCTCTCTTGGCAATGGAAAAAGGGATGAAAATCTTAGAACCTTAGGAGGCTTGAAATATTATGGAATAAGAGAAAACACCTGATCATTGTTTTAGACTTATTTGATAAGTACATTATATCATATAGGTACGATAAGAAAATAAGCAGAGTAAAGTATCTCTACATGATTATTTAGATAAATGCACTACCGGTAAATAGGGGAAATATTAATTTGCCCTTGAAACGTGAGCTGCTCAATGTATGTGTAAAAGTGCAAATACTTCAATTTTGGCCAATAAGCATGTATACCCAGAATTATAAAGAAAAGAAAGGATGTATTTAGTCTCAAAATTGTTCCCAAAACAAATACAAATACCGTATGTGCAATTTTCCTGACTGCAGCTCGTTATGCATTCATCAGTTCATCAAAAAATATCGCTGATCAGACAAGTCGTTCGTTGAGAAGGAATAAGAATGTCTAAAATGCTGTATTCCTATGGTATTTTCCTGGGTAATTCTTAGGGTTGCGTTCAAGCGACACTTTTTCACCCTAGAAAATACGGTTTTCAAAGACGTTTAGTTTAAAACATGGTTGCGTTTAAGCAATTTTTTGTTGGTCATAAAAATAAACGTTTTTAAAAATGCAAACATGAAACGCTGAAAAAGATGCTAAAATCGGTTGAACGAATGGAGATCTCAATCATGATTTGTTAACATCAATATCGCGGCCTGCTTTCTGTTTGACCGACAGTCGACCCTAAACACAGACAGAAAGCATGTGGTGAAGTTGACCTATACTTCCTGGGTCAAACTGCACTGTGTGATGAGCAGTGGCTGGGCTTGAAATGAGTGAAAATCAGCGTTGATGAAAAATCGCTTGAACGCTCTCCCGCAGTAACCATGTTTTTTAACGGTATTGTGATTTGTGATTCATGTTTGTGATTCTAGCTTTAAAAAATCGCTTGAACGCACTTCTAAAGTAAAAGTTTACAGATGATGTGTTCAACCTGAGGTCTTTGCGGAAGTGATCGATCAATCCTCAGGTTCATGCTTTCCACAGGATTTCTTCTTTCTTTGGACTTCTGTTCCTGGATGATGGGGGGGAGGGCGGAGGAGAGATGGACAGAACGAGAGACTAGATTGAAACAAACTACCACACGCTGTTAAGAAAAACACCTACAGTCTAGTATCTAGACTACTGATGGATTAGCAGTTTAATACAATGAAAATGAAAAAGAAAGGTTAGAAGGATGGAAATTGAAATGGTTGGATTAAAAGGGGAATCCGATGGCAAAAATAGAAAGAGGATGGATAGATCAGGACAGAAGATGAAAGAGTGAGAGAAAAAGAGTGAGAGAAAAAAAGATAGTCATGAGTCAACCAGCAAGAGGAGATTGGTAGGATAGAGAGCAAATGATAGCAAGAATAGAGGGTTGATAAGATAAGAGAAAATGACATGATTGTGTTAAGAGAAAGGTAGGAATAGAAAGATGAAGAAATGCACGTACATAAAATAGAGAGATGGAGAGAAGATGAGGAAAGGGGGAGAGAGAGAGGGGGAGAGAGAGAGAGACAGATAGACAGAAAGAGGGAAAGAGAGAGACAGATAGACAGAAAGAGGGAAAGAGAGAGAGAAAAAAAGAGGGGACAGAGAGATATGAGAGAGGCGAGGAGAGAAGGGGATAAAGAAAAAGAAATAAATCAAGGCTTAAGTGATCAAGATAAACATATTTTGGATACAAGAAATGGGTGAGATATGAGACATTAGAAACAGAACATACAGAGTGATTACATAGAAAGTGAGAATGGATGATGTCGTGAGATGCCAACAAAGAATGTAAGATTATAACAGAAAGCACAACCAAGGTTGAAATTTAAATCATGATATGACAGAAGGATAGAAGAGAAAGAAAGAGGGGAAAAGGGGGAGATAAGACAGAATTGAATTAAGCATTGTATATGAAGTAATGCACCAAACTACCCCATATCTAAGAATGTAATGACAAGCACATTCACAAGACTCTGGTAATATTTTGTGTAAGATGTTACTTGTATACAAGACATGTTAAAACCACATGTAAACATGACAATAAAGCTTCTGCTTTTTCATGCTAAGGTATATGCATCTACAATACATGCTTCTGCTAGAATGAATGAATGAACCGCTTCTCATTACTATTAATATTATCATCATTTACTATCATGTTAATTTATCACAGCCTTCCTGCTTTCCCAAACGAAAAAGGCATTTCAAATCAATGAAACGCAATATATACACTGTACATGTACATCACAATAATATAGCATGAAAATGTTTACAAGTACATATATAGCTAACTACAATCATACATTTTAAAGGCTCATTTCGAGGCTCATTTCGAGCCCAATTGTTGACTTCCGTATTATCCACGGAGACGGAGATAATGGCACTTCCACAAGATTCGTTTTAATAGTGCTTCATTGCATGAGGGCTATATAGACTAGTGAAGTCTTGGAACTTGGCTTTTAATGTACATGAATGATAGAGTATATAACAGATGGGAAAGTAAAGGAGTGCTTTAATAGACAGTCCATATTAGAGACTGGTCAAGGACCACCTTAAGTGCTGTAAAAGTCAAGGTAAAGGCCATTACAGACAGGATTTCATAAAAAGAATACACAGAAATAATATAGACAGAAGCGAAGACATGAAGAGAAAGAGAGAGGGAAAAAGAGACAGGGAAAAAGAGAGAGGGAAAAAGAGAGAGGGAAAAAGAGAGAGGGAAAAAGAGAGAGAGAAAAAAAAAGAGAAAGAAAGAGAGAGAAAGGAGAGAAAGAAGGAGGGAAAGAGAGAGAAAGAGAAAGAAGGAGAGAGAAAGAGAAAGAAGGAGAGAGAAAGAGAAAGAAGGAGAGAGAAAGAGAAAGAAGGAGAGAAAGAGAAAGTAGGAGAGAGAGAGAGGGAGAGAGAGAAAGAGAAAGAAAGAGAGAGAGAGAGAAAGAGAGAGAGAAAGAGAGATAGAGAAAGAGAGATAGAGAAAGAGAGAGAAAGAAGGAGAGAGAGAAAGAGAGAGAAAGAAGGAGAGAGGAGAGGAGAGAGAGAGAAGAGAGAGAGAGAAAAAAAAAGAGAGAGAAGTGAGAGAGTGAGAGGAGAGAGAGAGAAAGAGAAAGAGAGAGGATTGACAGAAGATGAAAATGTTTAGATACAACGCTCTCTTAAATCAATGTTTCAGGGAAGTCCAAGCGCTTGGAGATGAATCTTTTTATTTTTTATTGATATCTGACAAGGTCACAAGACCAACGCGTGAATTTAAAAAAGTCAAATAGTCAATGTGCAAGAGTCGAGTAAAGTTCATGTACGCTTCAAAGAAACTCAGAAGCTTGCACAAAAACCTTGTCCACATCAATAACTACACTTTAATTATCATGAACATTTCAAACTCTGTGGTGCCCCCTCTAATCTTTCTGACACGTCAATGTAGTCACGCATATGAGAAAAACAAGGACTGCGCCTCTGTAATCAATAATGTTTACCTTAGAGGACAAAAATAAAAGGTTTTCCTTTTCTCTTAACTAGCTATTGTCTGTTCAGAGCCAGAAGGGTATTAGCATTGCGCTAAAAAAGTATATGAGTTAAAGATAAACTGAGTTCTGGTAATGCGATTGTTTTGTGAAAGAAAAGGTGTGGAATGGATCAGAAAAGTTGATCATATAGCATGTAAGTAATGGTGTGTAATGCAAGTTTCTGGAGTCATCAAATTCATCATAATTTGGCAGAGTCTTGGTAAAGTAACAATCACTTACACAGAAAGATGTATATGGGACAACGCACATGGTGTCGGGGCTGGGTACTACCCTGATTTCCTTATCTTTCTATGCTCATTACTCAGCCAGTATACATTTTCTTCCAAAATTGTTTGGCACATGAAATTTATTTGTAATCTTGAACATTCAGTGTAAGTTTCGTTAGATTCTGTGAGAATTCATTTTCTTTTTTTACCAGAACTCAAGTTTATCTTTAATGTCCTTCTAGCTCCAAATAGAGGATTTCATCAATCTTTGTACTGCAAAAACTAATTAGTTTATAATGTCACTTTTTGTGTCATGTAATGTACCAGTGAAGCACATGATCAATTCAAGCCTGCAACAAGTTGAGTGATTAAATTTCTGATCGACTTAACACTAATCATGGATATGTTTCATGAGAGATGACAGCTAGCGTAGAGGCAATTTCATTAAAGTGAACCGGTAACATTGTTGAAGGTTGATGGAAAAAAATGTAATTTTTTGTATGAAATGTTACTTATTATGTTCCTTCTACTGTACTAACCCTCTAACATTCACAAATTCCTGAAAAAATTCTCAAACCACAAAGATATATGGATTTCTTTGAAGGCGCCAATGTGTAACCCCCTCTACCAGTAAATTCTCCAACCAATTTTGAATTTTCCCAACCGTTTTCCCATGAACTAAGACTTAAAACAGGCTTTTAAAAATCTTTCAACACTTAAATGTTTGGAATAATATATAAATGTAGAGCCAATTCATTGCTTTGTGATGATTTGCATTCACCTAAAATTTAATAAAATTATTATAATATAGTTGGGAGAATTTAGGAAATCATCAGATCAGTTTTTCAAAATTGTATCATCAATAATGGTCTGTTTCATCAAGCATTGAAGTCACTACCTTATAGCACCATTTTCTCTCATCTGAACAATGTTACCAAGTCCCTTTAAAGATGAAGTTTACTACTGGTCATGAGATGGTATTGTAACAGATGCTGTCTAAAAGTTATCTAGAGGGGATTATTATGAGCGGAACAAAATGAAATTGTCATTTATTATGTAGAATGTAAAATTCAAGTTGTAACTTCCTTCTTCTTATCTTCTCTCTCTTCTTATCTTCCTGTAACTGTCTTTACCTTATCCTATCTTTATCCTTCCTCTGTCTTCTGTTGTTGTGAATATATGTACAATGTTTTTATATAAAATATTTATATAATATAAATTTGATTCTTGTTATGCTAAGTATTTATTTGGGGATCATTCTCATCAAGCAAATTTTGGCTTTCATGATTCCCCCACTTCCTTTTATCTTATGTTGATAATGAACAAACATGTATATACTTTTGATGTTTTATAAAAGAGAGTGAAATAAATCAATGAAATAAATGAAATGATTAATAGATTTTAAACCTGAGTGCAGTTCGGTAAATTATTGCATATGTTATAAATATCCGTCTCTTATATCACCAAATTGTTAATTCTAACCAAAGATTCACGCCTTTCTTGATATCTTGAATGATTTAATTGTATTAATTTCGGTAAACCCTCCACCACATTTCATAGCGGACAATAGTGAAACAGAAACGAGCGATGATACGAGAGAGAGACCGAAAACGTCAGACATGTCAGAACAACACACACAAAGATACCTTTTAAAACACTTTAGTTGGATGTTTTATGAGACAATAATGTTTAAATTTACCTTTCAACAATATGTTTCCAAGTTGTAGGGCTCGATGTGTGACCTAAAGGAGCAAAAGTATGGGTCGGGTTTTCGGAAAGATCGTATGCAATGCAGGAACTGTACATACAAAAGATCATGAGCCTGAATTCTGCACTTTTTTATAGGGGAAATGACCTGACCCGGAAATACTTGCTGAGATTCTCGCGCATGCGCAAATCGTTATTATGAAAAGGCTTATTGGGAGAGGGAGGGAGGTGGAGGAAAGATGATGATTTGATAAGATTTTGATCATTATGTAGTTAGAATCAAACTGGAAGGAATTGAGAGAGAGAGAGAGAGAGAGAGAGAGAGAGAGAGAGAGAGAGAGAGAGAGTGAGAGAGAGAGTGTTGAGAGAGAGAGAGTGTGTGAGAGAGAGAGAGAGAGAGAGAGAGGTGAAAGAAGAAATGGGGGGGGGGGGGGTTCAGGGATATGGAAAAATGTTTTGGGGAATAAAGCTGTTGCTGCTTAGAGGATAGTGAAGAATAAGAAGAAGAAAGAGGAGGAGGAGAAGGCGGAAAGTAAAGGAGGGATGAAGAAGGAGGATAATGAGAAGTAGAATAACACGTAGAAAACAAAGAAAATGAAGAACAAGGAGGAGGAGAAAGAAAAGGAGAAGGAGAAAAGGAAATCAAAGGAGAAGAAATGGATAAAAAGAAAGAGGAAAAAATAGTAGAAGAGGAAGAAGTGAAAAAAGAAATAAAAGGTCAATCCTCTCTGTTTTAAGACCAAGTTAACCTAGTCTGCAAGCACAGACCCTAATTTGACACTTTATCAAAAAGCATTGTGCCTTGAGAGAAGCCTAGTCCAGCTACCTACTGGTTGTGTGTCAGGAGCAGCTACAGTGCATGGCCTATCGGTAGTCTTATAGTGCAGACTCACATTTACGACTGACCAGGGTTTGTGCTTCGAACTAAAGTTAACCCTCAAATGGCAGGTTCTGCTCCCCCCCCCCCCCTAAAAAAGGTGAGATCATCAAGAAGCCTGGTTCCATGGTTAGGGTTTAAGGGGACATCATGGGGCAAATTTGCAAAATACTCTATTTGATTTTACAAAAAGTTAAGGCAACTATACCTTAAGGTCTTCTATACTGAGTAACATTTTTTTTTATCCTGTTACTAGATCAGAGAATCTGATAAGAATAATTTGTAAGAATGGAAAGATGACTACTTACGTGCTCTCCATGATGACTTCCATTTTCTTCTTCAGCGTGGCCTGGTATATCGAGTATCTGGGAAGAGAAAGCAAAGAAAAATTTCATCATAAATTAAGTGTTTCTGATATCAAAATCGTATAAAACATGAACAGTAAAGGAAATTACAAAAATAAAGGGAGGGGAGAGAGAAAGGAGAGAGAAAGGGGGAGAGAGGGGGAGAGAGGGAGAGAGAGGGAGAGAGGGAGAGAGAGAGGGAGAGAGAGGGTGTTATATTGGGAGGGGAGAAGGAACTGGGAGAGGGAGCTGGGAGGGGGAGAGAGAGAGGGAGGAAGAGAGAGAGAGTAAGAGGGATTTGGGAGGGGAGAGAGAGAGAGAGAGAGAGAGAGAGAGAGAGAGAGACGGGGGATAAGAGTTAGAGACACAAGGAGATGAAAAGAGACTGATCAATTTCTTGTCTTGGTATTTTTTCTTTTCCTTCTCTGTATTCAGACCCCTTTCCCTCATCTTTTCCCCTCTAACATTTCCAATTCATTTTCCGTCCATCAAGTCAACATTCAATCCATAATCAATTCAATAAGATACAACCTATTCAAATTTGCCCCAAAATCACACAATTCTCTCCCAGACTAATTGATGACAATAAACAATGAGATAGAAAAGAAACGATAGCAGAAGGGATGAGTTTCATATTATCCTGGCTTCACAAGGTTGACAAATCCCACACACTTTTACCAGAGCATGCAGTCAACTTACATGTACTGTGCATCAAGTTCACAAAATGTAATTAGAGAGAGAGAGAGAGAGAGAGAGGCGCTTTTTAATTGTCGTTTTGCATTTGGACACGAGCATCATCTTGATAAATCAACTAATAGCCTAATACTGTTTTCAATCTATGATGGTGCAATCAATTTTGAGTGCTGACCATGCAAATACCATTGCATTTGTTGATTTTTGTTGTACTTTGACTTTGGCACTCGCTTCATCAAGCCTGGGATAGAAGGGGGTGGGGTGAAGTTGTACTGTTTCAAGCTTTATGTAATAATTGTTTTAAAGACAATATTCGAACAGAAAAATGAAATGGATCAATCATATATCAACAGAAAGCTTATAAGCCATAGATTACAATAATATCAATTATATGCTATTTTAGTGTCTGTCAGAGGAGTATCAGCTCTCTGAAAACTGAAAATCTCAAGCTTTGAAAATCAAAAGTTGTTGACCTAAAAACTGGCTATCGACTTTATGACATCATCTTATGTGGAGTACGCATATTCACAATGACTTTTACTTAAGCACAGCTCATCACATGTTATGTCGTCAATGTAACTTCAGCAAATTTGACCCCTGTTGACCCGTAATTTAGAGGGGTGCAGAAAATGTGGTTTTAATTGGCTTTTGTGCAATAATGAAAGGGTAGATACTTGTATTCATTTATATTTGTATTCTACAATCATTCAGTTTTCCATTTATATCAAGTTGTATTTTTATTGGATAGGATCTTTAATATTGATATGTATTGATTGCAACATTTTGCACACATCTCTATAATCTGCCTTTCTAATACTGCTCCTTTTTGTTTCTGGGCTTCAATCTCGGTTTAGCACCTTCTACTTTTCTTTCTAACAAATCTTGGCAGCATATCTGTCCGAACAAATTGCGTTTTAATACTGGTATTCCATAGTAGCTCCTACCCAATTCAAAGTTATATTGTAACTGTCAAATATAATAACACAGGTTTAAGCATTAACGCTGCACATTTCACGCATACAACTTTAACAAGAATGCAACAGTTCAGAGATTGATATAAAATGAAAGATAAAATCTGATATAAGAAGCAATTTCTCAAAACAAGGGAAACGCTCTCGGCGGTCTCGCCTGCATAACGCAATTCAGGCGCGGATCTACGGGGGGGGTTTAGGGGGTTTAAACCCCCCCCCCTTGGGCGGCCCAAAAAAAAAAAAAAAAAAAAAAGGAAAAAAAAAAAAAAAAAAAAGAAAGAAAAAAGAACGCACGCTGTAGAGAGAAACCCTTTCAAGTGCAAATATTGTGAGAAGATATTCAACTCATCTGGTAACTTAACCAAAAACATGATAACTCTGGATATAACTGTGTATTAAACTGTTACTTGATTTAAAAAGACGTTATCATGCACTGCTTTTTATGGTCTCCATTGTGTTAATAGATGCCAGGAAAACATCATTTACGGGGTTCAAATAAACACCCCCAAAAAAATCGGCTCGCCGCTTCGCGGCTCGTTGACGATGCTCCGCATCGTCATTATTTTGG
Organism: Strongylocentrotus droebachiensis; assembly: GCA_035222895.1. NCBI lineage: Eukaryota > Metazoa > Echinodermata > Echinoidea > Camarodonta > Strongylocentrotidae > Strongylocentrotus > Strongylocentrotus droebachiensis. The sequence goes on along the minus strand of JAVYIG010015034.1, from coordinate 27,304 downwards.
TCAAACCCCCCCCTTAGCAAAAAGCTAGATCCGCCCCTGCAATTCAATATGATAAACCAGAACGTCAATGACGTAGCACTCATCCGCATCTCGCAACAACAAATATCGTAAATTTTATGTGGTACACTTTTGAACTGGTCAAAAAATAAAAATTTGATGCCCTGGAAGGGACATAATTTCATTTCATTTCCATACAGTACCATAAATAATCAATGGAGCAAAATCTCAAAATTCTGTGTAGAAGTTTAGTGTTCCAAATTTAGCTCTACCAGATAAGGCAAACCAAATCAAAATCGGTCAAGAAATGAGGGAGAAGAAGCAACTTTTGTTATTTTTGGAATAAATTTGCATAAATTACCATAATTAATTAATGGAGAACAATTTCAAAATTCTGTGTAGAAGTTTAGTGTACCAAAGTTAGCTCTACCAGATAAGGCAAACCAAATCAAAATCGGTCAAGAAATGAGGGAGAAGAAGCAATTTTTGTTATTTTTGGAATAAATTTGCATAAATTACCATAATTAATTAATGGAGAACAATTTCAAAATTTGGTGTACAAATTTAGTGAACTAAAGTTAGCTCTACCAGATAAAGCAAACTAAATCAAAATCGGTCGAGAAATGAAGGAGAAAAAGCATTTTTTGTGATTTCGAATAAATTTGCATAAATTAGCATAGATAATGATTTTCACGATTCTGTGTAGAAATTTTAAATCCCCCTCCTAGCCCTATCATATGAAACAATCAGAATCAAAATCGGTTGAAAAATAACGAAGAAGAAGCATTTTGAAAATCTTGATGTTGATGCCACAACAAAGTCTAAGTTTGTTGACCTTAAATGACCTTTGACCTTAACTTAGTGACCTGAAATTCTACTCACATGATTGGGGATACTTGATTACCCTTTAGTCAAAGTTTCATTCACTAAGAACTTTTATCAAAATTATATCAACTAGATGGAACTTCGACTGCGCGGAGTCGAAAATGATGCCTCCGTCATGGAGCAATTTTACAAACCAAAACAGAAGAAATTTTTCAAATCAATTTCAATTGTAATCCATTATATACATATATGACCCTTTGATCTTTGACCTCATGACCCTAAAATCTACTCAGTTCATTGGCTCTGCAAGATGTCCTGAGTTAAATAGTAATCCATCTGTCAGTTCTAATGAGAATGCGTTCACAAGCTATTTTTGCATACATAATGAGCCCATGACCTTTGACCTTTGACCTCATGACCCGAGAATCTACTCAGTTCATTAGCTCTGCAAGATACATACATGATCTAAGTTTGGCAGGAATCCATCAATCGGTTCTTGAGATAACGCGATCACGAGCTGTTTTTGCATACATAACGAGCCCTGTGACCTTTGACCTTTGACCTCGTGACCCCAAAATCTAATCAGTTCATCGGCTCTGCAAGATACATACATAACTAAAGTTTGGCAGGAATCCATCTATCGGTTCTTTAGATAACGCGATCACGAGCTGTTTTTGCATACATAATGAGCCCTGTGACCTTTGACCTTTGACCTCGTGACCCCAAAATCTAATCAGTTCATCGGCTCTGCAAGATACATACATGACTAAAGTTTGGCAGGAATCCATTAATCGGTTCTTCAGATAACGCGATCACGAGAACGGGACATACGGACGTACGGACGGACGGACAACCCGAAAACATAATGCCTCCGGCTACTTCGTAAACTAGGCGTTGTGGCGTGCGCCTGTAATCCAGCTAAAAGTGGAAGTTACAAACTGATTCAGCAGAGGACGCAGGTTCGAAACTGAGTCACGTCTTTCGGATGGTGACGTTTAAAGGTCGGTCCCCAGACGTAAATAATCATATCTGATTGATACACGTCTGTAAAAACCCAATACACACACACACACACGGAGGCATAAAAATTCAAAAACTTAACCTTAGGTTAAGTTTTTGATGTTGACGCCGCCGCCGCCGCCGCCGTCACCGGAAAAGCGGCGCCTATGTCTCGCTTTTTGCTACGCAGGCGAGACAAAAACAGTTCATTTTAAATGAGATACAATATTTTGGAGATAAAACTGGGGTTTAAAATATCACCCAGGTAGTCATTTCCTATATACAATACTTGTCAAAAGAAACAGTGGAGAAAATGCATTGTCTATAGATGCATACCAAATATCAAAATCCTGGGAATATATTATACTCCTGAATCATATGTGTAGTATGCAGAGAATCTTAAAAGGACATGTATTTAACACACACAATAAAAAAATAAAAAACATATACAAATATATACTCTCCATTTTGTGACCTTGCGTAATACAAAGTACATGTACTTAGCTAATTAATGAAGTTATATCATATAGTATTGATTAGAAGTCAAAGAGTCTGTAAATACAATGAGATCAAAACTAACTCCCATTATCATGCAAACTTTGAGTGTTTAAAGGCGGATCTAATTACATTACAAAATTCAATATGTATTGATTATTTGGACAAAGCATATTCTTTGGCCATTCAAAAGGGGAGCATCAAAAGAATATTTCATTTGAGCAAGCACTTTCCTCCTTTCATAATTTCCTAAATTGCCACGCTCTTTAAAAATCAATTTCAATTATAGCAGCCTTAGTTTACTGGACACTGGACTGTAAAGATGAAATGTTCACCTTTCACCTTTTCTGAAAGTTACACTAGAACTTGTTTTCTGATATTACTTTTTTTGTCGTTGAAGTTTTAAGTTCTTGTTCCCATTACTCTTGCTATTCTTGTCGCTTCAATTAGACATAAAACTAAATTAACCGTTTTAAAATGACCGGGTTGAAGAAGGCAATTATGAAATGCAATAACAGTTACCCTGAAGACTATAAAAGATTCATACGCAGTTATGATATATTGTACATAAAATGTATAAACTGTTCATGATTTTCTTTTTATATCAAGACTTCCAACAGCCCTCTTATGTAGTACGAAAAAGAGAGAAGAGAGAGAGAGAGAGAGAGAGAGAGAGAGAGAGAGAGAGAGAGAAAGAGAAGAATTAAGAAACAAGATCTCTTAACTATTTAAAGATGTGGTTGACATTTATTCCTTATTTGATATTTCTACATCAACAGCTCAAGATTTTTCTGCTCAGGTTATGTCATGGCATACTTGCCGTTTGGTCTACAACCAGTTCATCTACTTTCCAATTGGTCTATTGCCATATGGTCTACACCCAACCTGTCTATACGCATGGTCTAATAATCTGCTCATCTACTTATCATTTGGTCTAATGACCATTTACTGTAGGCTAATAGTCATTTGGTCTCATCTCCATTTGCTCTAATCTCCAATAAGTCTACTACCCATTTGGTCTATTGCTCATTTATGCTAATTTCCAGTTGGTCTAATGCCCATTTTGTCTACTATCCTAAGGTATAATAATCATTTAATGATTATTATTATTTATGATTAAATGATGATTAGACCATGTGGATAGTAGACGGACTCGGTGCAGACCATATTGGAATAGACCAATTGGGTAGTAGACGAATTGGTTGTAGACCACACAGCAATTCACCATACATGCACAGTACTCATATTTCTTAACTTCCTCCGTCTGCAGGGTTTGTTATAAAAAAAGAAGAGCAAAATATGACATTTTTGCTGAGCAATCAAAATTCTGAAAGCATCCTGAAATCAATACAGAAAATAGAAATGTTCTGCAAGAGCACATATATCGATAATACACCCACAAATGCAGCGCAATATTTGAAGACGAAAGAGAGAGAGAAGAAATGTACACAGACGCACTACATTAGCACATTTGGATGAAAGGCCCTGACTGTGTAAACGTGTCCAAGAAAATAGTCAATAAATATTGATTTGAAGGGAATGAATCGGGGAAAACGTGAGCTCGCGGTCCAGCTTTCATGATTTATCATTCGCTGGAGCAGAATGTTATGTCAATCTAATTAAACGCTATTCCGTCTTGTGAATTGCAAGCATATAAAGTTCTTACTTGATATTGGTCTATTTACAGATACATGTACATACATGTACAACCAGCCTTCTGCCCAGGGTTTGTTTACCCTCAGTACTCTTCATAAGGCCCGTCTTCACCATCTCGAGATTGCCAAATATCCAGCTATTTGAACTATCCCGATCGAAACTATCCAGCTAATTTGCGTCTTCATTAGACCGAAGTAGCAAATTAGCTGGATAGTTGGTCGGGATAATATCCCAAGATATCTTGGGATAGTTTGCAAAATATCCTTTTTATTGGCAAAATATCCAGCTATTTGTCCCATGCGTCTTCACTAGACCGAAGATTCGCAATACACGCTAACGCTGAGCAAAATATCTCGAGCTAATTTCTCAAGGTCGAGTTTCGAGTTCGAATCTCGAGATAGTGAAGACGCGATTTGTTACTTTGGGATTATTTCCCAATTAGCAGGCTATTTGGCAATCTCGAGATGATGAAGACGCGCCTATTGAGAGGAAAAATATCATATGAACAGCATTTCGACATTCCAGACAATATCGCCCGACATATTTGTCAGGAATAGACTATTTTTGGCATTGTAATCAAATTTCACGCACAAATCTTTGTGAAGTGCCTCACTACTAGTCATTTTACTCAACTGTTACAAATTACTTTTTTTCCAAAGTCAGATGGCGAAATGCAATGTTGTTAGGTACACTGTAGTACAAGCCATAATGTTTGTCCTAACTAGCAACAATTATTGTATGCAATTCACAATTTAATTATTGCAAACATTTATTCTTAACCATCACTGAAATAATTTGTAACATGGCACTTAACGAAGATTTGTGCATTCAATTTGAGTATATTATGAAAATGGCCTATTATGAGTGCCTGAAAGGAATGCTGGTGTCACTCATGCCATATTTCTCTTTTAGAAGTGTCGTAGTCGAGCACTTGACTTGAATTTCAAAGGTCGTGGTTCCGATCCCTCGCCAAATGTCCTTTGGCGAGGCATTAATCTACATTTGCCACTCAATACCCAAAAGAGAAATGGGGACCCGGTAGGATGACAAAAGCATTTGTGTTAGTAATTGCCTACGCCCTCACGGTGACCATATGGTAGGAATACTCCCCAGGGAGTGGAGATAGTGCATTGTGCGCGAAGGAATCTGATGTCCAGAGTAATAATATCTTTAAAGTACTTCGAGACAGTATTCCATATTAAGCGCTATATAAATCCAGATTAGTTTTTTTTTTTTTTTTGATGATCTTCAGAAACTACAACTGCAGATATGAGCAATAACTTCAAATGGAAATCAATAACTGTGACACAATCCAAAAAAACAAAAAAAATCACACACAAAAGCTAGAATACACAAACATGTATTAACTAATGGTTGCATTATTTTCTGGTTTATGAATTATTATTATTATTATTAAAATATAAAGTCTCACTCTTCTGTTCCACTCTGCAATGCTTCTTATGCCCCCTTTTATGATATCTATAAGGTAAGTAAAAACTCAAGATCTAAAGGAGGCTTCTTTTTTAATACTATATTTCAACATTTAATAGAAATGTATCTAAAAACAAAGTATAATGCCTTCAATGTTTCCCCGCTATTTTCCACAATACTGTCATTTGTTATTTCCCAGTTATAGATATCCAGAAGAAGTAGGGTGAATGAAAAAGATCAAACAAAATGGATGAGAGAGGGCAGCATTTCATAACTTGCTACCACTACCAGTTGTCAAGGCTAGAAAATTTAGACAGTTTTAAAGTTCTGTAAAAGCTTTTACAAACCATTGCTCACATGAGAAAGGTGAAATTAATAACCTAAATACCATGGAACTATGTACTTCTCCTCACAATCAAAGCAAGAATACATTATTTTGCATTTGTATTCGCTACAGAACTTGAAGATCTCTATATTTGTTAAAACATAATCTTGTAAAAGATCATGTGACTCTCTTAGTTTTTCTGATCTTCTTCAATTTAGTATCATGGCGATATTTAAGAATCAACAAAGAAGTAATAATGCCTCTGGCTACTTTGTAGCGGAGGCATAATAAAATGACAACTCTGATCATACCCAAGTCTTATCCACGACACTGACACAACAGACAATACAAAAATGATATTACCTCAAATGGTCAAGAGTTTGTGACCACTGGTTGATCCGGGGGGCGTTTCACAAAACTTGTCATCAGTGACAAATGACAGTTTTTGTTAAAAGCTACTGAAATGCTTGCTTCTGATTGGTTATCAGCAGTTTTGTCACTGATTTTTTGTCATTTGTCATTGAAAAAAGGCTTTGTGAAACAGGTCCCTGGAGTTGGTTTGGCAGAGTGACTGGACCATGATAATCATAATGATAATATTCCACGTTTATATAGCGCTTTATACATTGATGATGTCTCTTACCGCTCTACAGATACATTCTTACCCAGATCACCGGAGTCACGATTGTCCGCACACAATATATGCACACTCTCAACTCCCTGGCGAGCATTTCAGCCAGGCATCATTTTACAGACGCTCACAATGGGAGCAAGCTTCACTAATGTTCGCATCTTACCGGGTACCCATTTAACACCTGGGTGGAGAGTGGCAAATGCAGATTAACATCTTGCCAAAGGATGTTAGTGCTGGGCTGGGATTCGAACTCCATACCTTGTGATCTACAGTCCGGTGACTTATCCACTAAACAACTACACCTCTACAAATGCTGTACATACAAAGGTGTACAGATAGATGTATTCTTATACTCACTTCTTTCTTATCTCCTCAATCTCTTTGTTTTCCTCCTCTTTGAACTTCTTGAGGATGCCTCCCAGGACTGTGATAGGTAAGTTGACGTACTGGGCGACCTGGAAAGCAGTAAAAGTAGACAGGATGATTAATTGATTGATTGGTTCATTACTTGACTAATTTGTTGACTGATAAACTGATTGAGGGATTGATTGATCGATTGAGAAGCTCCGTCCTGTATCACTCACAGATCATTTTGCCAAAATAACAGAAGGTTTCGTCGCAAAATGGGTTATTAACGACACAGAACCCAATTTGGATCAGATGAGGTTTGGAAACCCAAAAAAACATGTCAACGTCACACTGTATCATCAACATTCTACACAAAGTGTTTGTTAATTCAGACAAACCAAAATCCTCATCAACGATAGTTGTGACAGACTTTTCAAAAGCCTTTGACCGAATTGACCATACTATCGCCATAACAAAAGTTATCAGCTTGGGAGTTCGCCCCTGCATTGTGCCATGGATCATGAGTTTCTTGCAATCCTGTCAACAATGTACCCGTTACAGATCAGTTCTATCTGATTGGTCGATGTTGCAGACTGGAGTACCACAGGGAACTCGCTTAGGGCCCATTGTCTTTCTAGCCATAATTAATGACGCAGCGCCACCGACCGGCATCAATGCCTACAAATACGTTGACGACATGACGCTCGTCGAATGCCGTACTCGAGATGAACATCAGCACGCAAAGTGCCGTCACAGATCTCGCCTCCTGGTCAGAGGCCAACCACATGAAACTGAACGCCACAAAATGTTTTGCAATGGAAGTCAATTTCACAAGAAATCCTACTGTCCTTCCCGCTATTCGCGTTGATGGCCTAGAACTACAATCTGTCAATACAATAAAGCCTCTCGGCATTCTGATCCAAAGTGACCTGAAATGGGAATCAAATGTTACAGATATCATCAAAAGAGCAAACGGAAAACTTCACATGCTACGTATCTTAAAAAGGCACTGCCTTCCAGTTTGCTATTTGTTAACCATATATGATGGATATGTTTGGCCCATTCTCGAATATGGAACACCGGTTTGGAATAGCAGCATCACCAAGAAACAATGCGAAAGCTTAGAAAAAAATCAAAAAGCGAGCCCTCCGCATCATCGTTGGTGCTCGATATACATCTTATCAGAACGTTCTTACCTGCTTCGATATGCAAATACTTGAGCAAAGGAGACATTCGCTGTGCTCATCTTTCATTAGAAAAAGCATTTCCAGGAACCAATTTAAGAACATCTTACCCCAGATTACTCAAAAAAGAGTTCTTAGACATACTAAGATATTACCTGAACTATGTTGCCGAACAAACAGAGTGAAAACAGCCCCATACCATCACTTATACGCATCTACAATTCTAGTTAGCAAGAAAAAATATAGGTTTTTTAATACTTCCAATATTATAGTTGTGATGTATGTATTCCCATAAGTGCAATACTTGAAGTCAAACTATGGTTTCAATTACTTATACACACAATGTATGAAATCAATTTTGTATGCAGATTATTTTATATTTATTTACATATACCACTTTTATATTTATACTGGGGTCTAATCTTTGTATCTTTATAATAGAATCGCCACATCTTCTGTACCGAAGTTAAAATCTGTGTTAACCATTATTTTTAACTGTTTAAATGACTGCAATTATCTTCCATGGCCAATGTCACAGTTGTCTCCTCTTCCTCTACCACTTCGAATTTCCTACCTCCTTTCTTCATCTCACCCTTATCCTTCCTTCGCAATCCTCTTTTCCCTCTTTCTCCTTCTGTTTTTGCTTCTTTTAATGGATTTTCTTTTTTATAGTCTGGATGAAATGTTATAACCTTTTCCTTAGAGTAGCTATTACCTAGAGTAAATTTTTAATTTGTACAATGTGGCATGTAAGTATTTATTTTCTACATAACTTCGCCTCTATCAAGAAATAAGAATTTTAAAGTTAAATATTATTCTGAACAATTTACTCATTCAAGTTCAGTTCATTAATTTTGATGTTATGTGATATGAATTTTTATATATTGTAATTTACATTTGTAAAACATTGCCCAATTCTGCCTTTTAGGCCGCGATGCATTGTTGTTCTTTTATTCTCAATAAAACCATTATCAATTCAATTCAATTCATTGACTTTCACAAGTTCACAGGATGTACAAAACAAAGCAAATCAATATGTAACACCTGTCATTTTTATTCAATCTTAAGTAATTTCACCTGACTTTTTTTGACCCACCTCTTGAGAAACCTGAGAAGTAGTCTTTCTCTCCATGACAAAGATCTTAGCCACATTCTCATCGGGTCCAAGCTGTATTCTTCTGAGGAGCGGGAAATCAAGGGCCTTCAACTCCTGGGTGCCTAGGATAAGAAAAGGGACAAGAACAATAGATATGACTAAAGTGACTTGGTAACATTGTTGAAAGTTGATAACAAAATTGCGTAATTTTTGTATAAAATGTGACTTTTTATATTCCTTCTACTGTACTAACCCTCATGCAAAAAATCCTGAAACAATTCTCAAACCACAAAGATATAGCGGTATATAGTTTTCTTTTAAGATGTCACTGTGCAACATCCTCTAACAGTGATTAACAGTTAATTCTCCCAACCATTTTTGAATTTTCCCAACCGTTTTCCATGAAAAAAAAGACATAAAACAGGATTTTTTTTTCTTTTTCTTCAACACTTAAATGTCTGGAATGGTATATAGAGCCAATTCATTGCTTTGTGACGGTTTATCGAAAATGTAATCTATTTGTAATACCATAGTTGGGAGAATTAAGGAATCGATCAGATCAGTTTTCCCCAATTTATATAATTAATAATGGTCTATTTTCACTCAAACTTTCAGATTATCTTTAATTGTACATCTAGCATTGAAGTCACTACCTTAGCACCACTTTCTCTCATCTGAACAATACTAGGTCCCTTTAACCATCGTCATTCTCTATACTGTTCCCAAAGAAAATTGTGACTGGACTTGAGCTGAGGTTGTACAACGAATGCCGCTGCATCAATCGTTCACGGTCAATTTCCTATAGAAACACATTTTTGTTTTCCCTTCTAAACGTACATATATATGCTTAGTAAGTTTTTATTTATTTTTCTATTTAATTTGATATTGTGTTTACCTTGTTAGGGGCCTCATGTACAACCACAAGTTGCTTCTTAGAAGTCCTGGCCTATAATTTATTCTGTATTTATGACTTACGTTTTTTTATGATGCCAAATAAACTGAATTGAATTGAATTGAACCATCGTTGTTAAGCATCCATCCAGTTTTTGTCAGGGTTTGGGGGGTCTACTTGTACATGTTACTATGCAGTTCCGCAGTCTATATCGTGTTTTTTTTTTTTAAAGATGAAAGATCATATTTTTAAGAGGCAATATTGCATTATCGTATTTCACTTGTTTTATTGTACTGGTTGGCATCTCTGCTATACTTACCCTAACTGTAACCCTAAATCTAACCTTAAACCCAATTCAAACCTTAACCCTAACCACATATCTTTAATGAAATAAAGCTTAAGGTCAACATTGGTGAGTGAGGTTTGTTGCAGGGCTGAATTTTTGCTGAAAGTACATAATGATGAGTACCATGAAAGAAATTCATAACAAGAGTCTATTTTGCCATTGAAGAAATTCAAAAGAAATATCTATATCAAATCATTAAAGCCCCACTGTCCTACTTGTAGCTACTTGCTCCCTCTATATAGAAAACTTTCCCAATCGGTGCCTGTTGATCCCCCATGATCCTCTTTTTCTTATTTTAGTTGAGAGCTGAGTTAATGAGATAGCCACCTGTCAGTGACCTCGCTGTGTAGTATTGACGGTCTTTAAACCCCTGATGTTTCCTTAAAAGCTCTCACCACACATACGCATCTCCCAATGTTTATGATGATCTGATGCATCTTAAAACTTACCTGCACTATTTGAAACAGAAAACAAGCTGAACTCTTCCGGTGGATTCTCTACCGCAAATTTAGTAAGAAGGAGTTTGATGACCTCTTGGGTCGATTGTGTGCTGGAAGCTCGGATGTTTGAGACCGTACCATACCTCGGTCTGAAGGCCCTAGTCTGAATGAAGCAAGAAAGGAATAGTGATAGAAGATGAGTATGAAATGGATAAAAGCTGTGTACGTGTTAGTTTCATCATTTGATAAGAACATCTGGAAAATGTTGAAATAGAAGTAGTATTTAAACAACAGAGCAATGGGACAACGCATCTTTTTTTCCTGACTGACTTCAATGAGAAATTACAAAAATTAGCAAGACCATACGATTCTGAAAGGTCAGACAATCACAATTTTTTCTCCATGTGGAATAATAATAATTTGCTCTAATTTAGACCTTTTCTATAATATCCCTGAATTTATATGTTATGACCATTAAAAACCTCTGTAATTTACACTCATTAATTTTCATAACTAAGCATCATTGTGACTACTTCAAATTTCTAGTCATTGGCTGTGTACAGTGTGGTTTGATTTATGCTTTCATCCAACCAGAGAGTTCTTGTGGGTGTTTCACAAAATTTGTCATCAGTGACAAATGACAGTTTTTGTTATAAGCTACTGAAATCCTTGCTCCTGATTGGTTACCAGCAGATTTGTCACTGATTTTTGTCATTTGTCATTGAAAAAGGCTTGCGAAACGAGTCCCAAGACTCAAGGCCCTCTTTGATTTCAAATCCCAATCTGCTATTTACCTTGCTGTTATAGAGATGCCCACTGAAAGACATTGTTCTCCTCCTCAAGTTTGACTTCTTTGGCATCGTTGACGAAAGCAGCTTCTGGTCAATCTCACCGTTTGGTGAACCGTTCGCTGCCTTCTCAATCTCTGCGATCACATCATGATTGTTCAGTGCATCTCTAGGCAATGAGTTGGACATTGTCAATCGATCAAACACGGCCATATTGTCCTCTTTCTTCGAAACACCGTTCCTGCCTTCTTCCCGCTCGTGATCGTTATCGGATCCTTCACAATCCTCTGGAATCTCGGACACGCTGTCGCGCAGTTTCGTCAGAGAGCGTCTGTTTCGCGCGCCGCTTCCCATGGCATTCATGAGCTTCTCATCGAGGCCGTTCTCGTAGGCCAACCTGATGCTCTTGCGCTTCCATGTAGGCTCTTCTTTCTTGAGACGGATCACCTGCTGAGTTCCCCAGTAAAGCTTAAGGACTCCATATACAACAGGCATCCCCTTCCTCTGTAAATCAGTAATTACATGTATGCGAGTAAAATAAAAACATGTTTTTAATAAATTGAGTAAAATTCTGTTACCTAGGTAGTATACAGTGTATGTTACAATGTTTTTGCCCTGGCTTAAGCTTAACAGTCATCATAAGGGAAAAGAAAATTTTATGGAATAAATCTTACCAGATACAGATGAACATGTACTAGATCAGACATATATGCTATCCTTTTCAGTATCCAAATATTCATAAATTCCTGGAAAATGCAAAATTTGGGCATTAACATTTTCTTGTTCTTCTATCATTCATGTCTACTATGCTTGGTTCAGACAAACAAAATAATAGTATCAAACATTATATTACACACAAGAAATTTCATGCCATGTTGAAGACATTTGGAAAATATGGTTAAGAGCCACAGATGCCCTATATTCTAGATGAGAAATGCAAACAGGTATTAAAAATAGGCCTACCGTACAAAGAAAAATCTCCTAGTTGAATGAATATTTGAATCAATCAATCAATTATTAATAACAACAATAATAATAATAGGTCCATTTTTACAGCGCAACTACTATATGAATATGCTCTACTGCACTTACTAGCAATCCAAAGAATCAAATTATTACCCCGGCTGTAGCTGAGCCGCCATAATAAGGCACTACAGCATTCAAGGTATGTCTTCTTACCAGGTACCTATTTACTTCACCTGGGTGGAGAGTGACAAAATGTAGATTAATGTCTTGCCAAAGGACATTACTGCCACAGCGGGCCTCGAACCACAAACCCTGTGATCCATAGTCAATTGACATATCCACTAGACCACGACACCTCTACACAAATACTTATAGTTATATTAGTTTAAATAGTTATAAAAGCATCAAAATGTAGTTAGTTATTTACATTGTAGTTGATCAGTTAGTTAGTTAGTAAGTCGATATAACACAATGAAACTAACCAACTTTCTAACTAACTAACTAATCAACTACAATGTAAGAACTAACTACATGTAGCCAACTAACTACATTTTGATGCTTTTATAACTATTTAAAGGTACTATGTCCCTTTTGCAGCCAACATCAAATTCTGTAGAACTTTGCAGGAATTATGAATTATGTCATGTATGTCCTATCTGTGAAATTTAAACGTTAGCAGTGTCCTCATATTCAAATTATGCAAGAAAACCCGTTTACTTGCTAGACTTCACTGTCAGACACTATTGAGTGACTAACTGGCTTTTTCCTTCTTTGGTAATAACATACATGAAAAGAGTTGTAAAGGGTACATGAGCATTTGTCTACATCAATAACCCACTTCTTGTGATGGCCAAGATTAAACTGATTGAATCTTTGCGCAGCATAAAACGTATGACCATTGGGTACAATTGTCTGAAAATCAAGACTATTACTTTTGGGCTCTATAGCCCTAAAGTCGATTTGACAACTAATAGTCATTATTTTCCCACTTGAAGACATTTTCAAGCCCCACCTTTTTAGGGAAGTTCTAAATAAGTATTATCTTTCAAATGCAGTTGGAATTTAACTTTTTCATTTTTTTGGCCTGCAAATGGGACATAGTACCTTTAAACTAATATAACTATAAGTATTCGTGTAGAGGTGTAGTGGTCTAATGGACACGTCAAACTATTGTGTTATATCGATGTCACTTACTTCATGAATTTGAAGCTGTTGAGACGGCCTTGAACCAGCAAAGTAAAGATTGTACTGCTTGAGATCCGAGGCAAAGGATTGCCTGTGGAAAAGAATTGAATTGAAACATATGTTTATTGAATTTGAATTTATTTATTCACCACCATTGAAAACATTGACACAAAAGATATAAATGTACAATGGCAATGTCAATATAACATAAACATAAACATGACATGAATTAAAATACATGTTCCACAGCGATATACATTATAAAAATAAGCAAATTTTTTTTTTAGAGTAAAACAATAAAATTTAATGACTATTTGCAATGAGTTTGTGATCGATGGTAAAATAGAGTCAAAAATAGCACATAGAATCTCGTAAAACTGTCATCCAACATGTACTGGTATTTATATCAACTCAATTCAATTTCAATTAAGTTGCATGAATGATGACATAGTTTGGTCCCTTTGGTTTCAAAATTGAAAATAATATGTCTTTTACACTGCGTTATAATGATACATCTGTTATTTTTCAGCCAAATATTTGAGAGATCTTTTATTTCTTTTTTTGCATTATTATGAACATCTTGTTTCCAAAACTCAATACTTGTATCAAAGTGTGATTTTGATTTGGAATGATTATATACTTTATCAACTTGTTAATTTCCTCTTTTTTTGAAACGATGATCCTATTTGATGACCATTTTTACATTGCAGGCATCGTGTAATTAGTCTCTGGACTATTATGTTGTTTTATTTAATAAACCATATTAAATTGAATGGAACTGAAACTTAAATATTTACATCCAAAAAATGTGAAAGGTAGGTACCGAAACCTGATACAGTTGTATTTTTGATAATATGATAAAGTACTATATAAACACGGAATATTATTGTGATTATCATGCTCTAGTCTCTCTGCCAAACCAACTCCCAGATCAAGTGCAAAGAAAATGCTGAGGAACCCCTTTCATCTTTTTGATAAACAACGGTAAGAAATTACCATAACTGTGTAAAAGTCAACTGTACAAAGAAGATAGAAGTGGCATGTGAGTATATTACTTTGACTAAAATCTGAAAATCTGGATAAAAAAACAAGAGCCTTATAAATCAGTCTATGGGATTTAATTTTTGAAAACATATAAAATCATAAAGACAACCATTGCAATCAAAGATGGTGAATGAGAGTTAAAAATGCACACCAAATGAAAGTAAATCTTTCTTCTTTGTTTGTGTGACAATGCTCCAGCAAAAAATGCTTAGTTGTTGATATCCCACGCTAACTGAATTCCTAACCTCAACCTTAGACCAAACACTCTACCTAACCCTAAACCTGACATAACACCAAATACCAATTCTAACCCTATGTCTTTGTTGAGGAGGCGCAATGGCTCAGTGGTAGAGCAGTGGTCTTGAAACCAGGGGTCCCGAGTTTGAAAGTAAGTTGACGCACTCGGGCCCTTTGGTTAGGCATTAATCCTCATTACCAAGTCCCTCAGAGAGGACTTAAAGCTGTTGGTCCCCTGGCTGTTTACTTACAATCATACAATGCTTTCTTAGCAGTCAGCTAAAGTAATCAGCAATCCTTATCGATCATTGAAATAAAGCCCAGAGCAATTTTCGGATTACCAGATTGTTTCATTCTTCAGGTCAAGACCTGGGGGAGTTTCACAAAGATCCTAAGTAGAAGTTAACCTTAAGTTGGACTGAAAAATTATGGAGAGCCATTCGTAGCCTTCAAATGAAATATACTCAAAAGCAGAAATTCAAGTATTGTAGACTTTTCATAAATTCCACATCAAGAACATGAAATCTTCCATGGTAATAGAAAATATGAATAATTTGAATCAACATTTTATGCCTTTTAAAATAACTTTTGCAAAATATTTTCATAGATGCTAACGGCTTTCCATAATTGTTTAGTCCAACTTAGGATCTTTGTGAAACACCCCCCAGATCCCTCCTCTTCACTTACCTTGTCACATGAGACCTGTATCTCGTCTCCAGCATGTCCCCTCCTTCGTCCGTCATGGTTGCTGCCCTCTAGTGACTATAAGAACAACATCTGATCCACGTTGGTGGTTAAACTCCCGTTAAAAACAGAGGTCCCAAAGAATACCCTTCAAAGAGATCAAATGAGAACTGTATGTTATTAGCATGGTCGCATACATTTTATATATACATGTACATGTATGTACACAGAATTCAACAACGAAGTTAACATGATGTGACGCAATTAGCTAATAATGAGGTTAGGAAGATAAAAGTGAAGTAGCTGCATGTATGTAGAGCAAGCTAAACATAACATTTTTTTCCCCTTCAAATTTTGGTGGTAAATAGACAACAAAGAAAGTATATATGTGACCCGGCACCACAAAACCAACAAAAAGTCGCAACCAGCGATTCTCCGTAATCAGCTAAAATGTCAATTTAGGTGAAAAAAATAGATTTTTGTTTTTTTGCATTTTCTGAAAGAGTGGTCTTTTCTGTACCTAGTATCAAAATTTGGAAGTCTAAAACATAGTAGAAGATGTGTTTTAAAGGGTTTTTCTAGACCAGTTTTTTTCGCACAGCCTTCGGTCTCTTCCAAAATTTGATCACTTTTCCCGAGCGAAATTATCGTAGTCCGTAAATGGTCGGTCGTTGCTAACGGGTCGTGCTACGCGGGCTGTGATTGGTCCGTTATAGTAGTCAGTGCGGCGCGCCATTTTGTTTGTATCCGCTTTCACATCCGAGTTCCAGATTTGCGTTCGTCTTATATTCTCCGTTAACGACTTCGAGTAGCTTGATTGTACATCACATATCCAGAATTTGTTGATCAAGAGTAAGAACATTATTATATTAAATATAATCATATAATCTCAAATGTATAACATTTTTATACATTTGAGAGTGACAAGTTGCGAAAAAGTCTACAACGTCGTTACAATGCCAGGTTTTGTACGTGAGCAGAGCCGTGGGATGGTACCGGGGTGCACCAACGCAGATGCCCGGGTAGCTCGGGCGGTCAACGAAGCGATGATGCGGGGGCTAGCTGCGGGGGATCAGGCCAACCTTACAGCTCAAGTCTTACTGAACACTTCGGGCAAGACAGCGACGAGAGAATTCCTGATAATGTGGTTACAAATAATTGCCCAGATGTATACAAAACAAGATAGGTGACAAGCAGTGTTATGTAAGGGGGAACAAAAAGACTCCGGGTCCACCATGAATAGGCATTGTCTAGTGCAGGTGTCTCGGCACTATGTTGCAGTTCACTTAATCTGTCCAATTACAACTCTATACATTTACAACATAATAACTTTTGAAAGACTTAAGTCCACACATTGAAACCTCAGAAACATAATGAACAGACTATGTTTGACCATCAGGCCAAATTTCAGCCTAATCTGAAAATCTCTTCATAGTGGTTGCTATGGCCTTTTGATTCACCCTTCTATTGATTTCCCTGTGGTTTGCTTGCTCCGCATGCTTGAATAGCCCCAAACTTTAAAGCTCTCTATCTCACAATTTAATACCAGTAACCTCCCTCACCAGCTCTTTTCATTCACTAAATTGAAAGGGTTAGGAATCTTCAATTTGGACAAGTAATATACCATTTTAATGAGGAGAACTTCTTCTTTCATAATCAGATGAAATCAGGAAAATAATTTTTTGCGACGTTTTGGTGGTTTTGTGGTGCCGGGTCACATATATACTCCATTTTTTTAAATATGTTTGATCATTTTGCTTAAAGATAGAGACCAGTTATGGTCATGCGATTGCATTGTGAAAGAAACATTGCGGAATCGATCAGAAAAGGTTGATCATCTAGCATATAAGTATTGGTGTGTACTGCAAGGTTCTGGAATCATCAAAATGATAAGAAATTTGGCCCAGTCTTCGTAAAGTTACAAGCACTGTACACAGAAAGATGTATATGGGACTACGCACACGTGCGCGACACGTGCATTTATCTCTCACACACCAATAGATAAACTAATTTACCAAAGATATCAATTAATAGGCGGTTTCCCGGCAAATCATGTATTAGTCAAAACATACTCTTTCACATGATTGGTAATAAGAGCTTCCATTTCATTTTTTTAAATTGGGGCGTTTCCAATACTGGTCTCTACCTTTAAACCTTTTCTCACGTTACAGTCAACAATTCGATACATAGATTTATGCTGTAATCATGAATGGAGATTTCAAAAAATGTCTCTCGTTTTCAATTCTTATTCATTGTTGTAAAATCCCCACTCCCCTCTTCCTTCCGCATTTAAGTGATTCTAAAGTATACATTATAGTCTAGACTCTCAAGTAAACTTTGCAATTTAGCTAATTGTCTTGCTCGATTGCAGACAGTCTGAGATCACATTTGGTTTCATCTGAAGAGGAAGATGCAACCTTGAAAGTATGCCCATGAAATACCTGCATGCTTACCGCACATAAACAGGAAGAGAAAATGTTAAATCTAATTCAGAGATGTGCTTAAAATAATCCCATTATATTGAACAATGGGAAATCTCTCATTCGTTCATTGACGTCATGTGTATCTAATCCCAGTACGGAATGAATGCAAGGAAAATCTGATGATATTCGCACTATTATGAATGGTGGGAATCACATTACGATGAATAGGATAGAAAATAATGAATAGAATATAATACATAGGAAGGGGGAGGGAAATAGAGAAAAGAGATATATAGAGAAATTGAGAATGAGGGAGAGAGAATGAGAAATAGAAAATAAAGAGAAAGAGATAAGATAGATAAGAGGAAAGAGAAAGAGAAGGAAAAAGAAATGCACAAACAAATTGATAGCTACATGTGTAAAGAAGAAAGAAAAGGGAAAGATAAGGAGACGGCAATAGCGAAGGAAAAAACAAAGTAAAATGTAAAGAGAGAATGAAATACGGAACACAAAGAGACAAACAAGAGGAAAAGAAGAGAAAACAGAACAAAAATGACAGAGGATTAAGAAAGAAGGTCAAGTGCAAGAGAAGAAAGAGAAAAGGATATAAGACCAAACAAACAGGTGGAACAAAAAAGCAAGAAAGCATTTTTTTAAGAGCAGAAAGACCTGGGCCCTATCCTACAAAGAGTTGCGATTGATCCAAATCAATCGTAAGTCCTCCCATCAATCGCAAGTTTGCAATCTCCTATATCTTATATACAATACTTGCGATTAATATCAATCACAAATAAGTTGCGATTGATATCTTTGTAATACGGGGCCCAGTTGTTCAAGAAATTTAAAAGAATCAAGAGAAGATATCTTTCTTACCTGACATAGATCCCTGCAGTTTAATACATGTACATGTAGGTCAACAGAGTTTGCTTGGTGTTGACACGATCGAGTGGCATCCTTCTCCTCTCGAAGCAGCAGGAACACTGGACTAGCTCTTTAATAGGAAATCATTTCATGGCCTGGGAGAGAGGAATCAAAACAAAACAAGACAAGACAATCAGAATCAGAAGAACGCATGACGACTCGGGGTCTTGGAGGGCATCAGAAGGAGATACATGTAAGTGGCCTGTTCACATTGCTAATCAAATTGAATTTGGAGAAGTTAAAGTACTCACATGTGAACTGATGAGCTGAGAGAAGAGAACAAAAACATAAACAACAGACTCTATAGAAGTATTTCCATAGATACAAATGTAATATAAGGTTTTGGTATGGTGTCATGAATTTGGTTCAAATGAACATATTGGAAACATATGCCATTCTACAATATTTGTTGATCCTTGTCGTGGTTGAAATCGAGTCTAAAGTAATGAAATTGTAAATAATAAACTCTTTATGTTGTATAGCTCCCTCTCATGGTCAAGATATTAATTAAGCTTTAAAACAATGTTTTTCTTGACAACAATCTACCGATTTGCTTTTCCCGTTTGGAAATTATATATCAGAACTGCATATTCTGAGATTTTCATGGTCGTAGCTACCCTTGGATGGCCGTATTTTGATATTCAATTTTTCTTGAAAGCAGAAGTGTTTTAGGAGCTTACAGTATAATACATCTTCAGGGGCATCCAAATATATCAACCTTTTAAAGAATCGCTATCAGGCCATTTTAAAAATTTCCCCAAACTTTGCATTATCTTTAAGCCTGAGTGGATCTGATCCTGGCTTAATGGTTGGATGATCAAGTCTTTTAATGTTTGAAGTGAACTTTCCTCAACAAAAAGAACAGGTATTTTTTTCATTTGAAAACTGAAAAATTTCTACCATGTCTATTGGACAGTAGTTGTTATGACCAGAGATACTTCCACAAGAAGCACTTTGCTATTAAAAGGGCTTTATATTTCACCCAATATCGTTCCCCCCCCCCCCCCCCCCCTACACATACCGGTACAGTACACGCAGAAGTACACACATGCACAAAATGACAATAAATTGCATGGTTCAACTCAAGGGTAGAGATGACAAATATAACTCATATTCATATGATGCAAAGTTTCATTTAAATGCAGACTAAACAACAGTACAAAGTGCATTACTGGAATACTTCAAAAAGAACCTGTACCTGCATCAACAAGTCATGTTTACAAGTGCGTAGTGAATCATGTATGAGTGCACTTGTACATCAACAAGTAGATACTGTAGGTCTAGCTGCCAGTGTTTTATCATAATGTGTCTACAAGCCTAGATGGATTCTGACAGTTGGTTTAAAAGCATAATAAATAAAGTTAATAAGCAGCATAAATTGTATATTACCAGAGCATACCAAGTCAGAAGGAGACTTCATAAACAATCATAACCCTCTGACCTGTCACTGTGTTCACACAGAACTGTTGTACTTTTAAACTTTGAATTTTAACCCTTCAAGATATTAACAATGATCCATTAACAAACAATGATGAGGGTTCACACGCAGGATTGAAACAAAGAGTATTCAAAGTTAACTACAAGCCAGGGGAAGCATTCCCTTTTTAACTATAAGCTGGCACAACCTCAAAGTTAATTGCATCTCCACGGCACATACATGTACATGTATTCATGTAACTTTGAGTGAGGACCCCCTCCCCGCTTATCACCTCTATTAACCTCATGATCTGTTGTGGTTTGTGACCACGGGTACGCGGGTGGAGCCGCTCCCAGTCCCGAACTAAAAGATAACTTCAAAGTTTTATACCACGGCCTAATCTTAAAGCCACACTGTACTACTTGTAGCTATTCGCTCCCTCTATATAGTAAACTTCCCTCAATCGGTGCCTGTTGGTCCCCCATGATCCTCTTTTTCTTATGTTAATTGAGAGCTAAGTTAATGAGATAACCACCTGTCAGTGACCATGCAGGGAGGTCTAATCCCCTGGCCAAACTAGGGCAGACAGGCTTTAAAGTTATCATGTGAACCTCGCTTATATTTGTTGGATCAGGAAGTCACTGAACCTTCTTGGTTGGCCCATGTACTGTAGTACAAGGGTTGCCATACAAACATGTATCCCACCGCTGGCATCACTTTTAAGAGAGCATTATTTTTAGAATGATTTGCACATGATTCTTACTACTATACATGTATGACACATTAGCATGCATCAATAACAAGCTTTAGAGATTGAGACTGAAGAACAGGACAGTTGGTTTTCACATACCTGTACATGTACCTCATGGACCTCTATCGATGGTAGAATACATGTAGGCCCCAAGTTAGAATCATGTGCATATCAGCAGTTAATTAGAATCAGCAACTCAAACAAGAAATAAGTTAGATTTCCATATTAAATAAACTCTCCAATATTTGTATGGCTTTTCACATATATATGGAATATACTCTTATATTTGTATCTCATTTTCTACTGGTACTTGCTATTACACAGAATGCCTAGAAAGTTCAGTTACATGCATCAACAAAATTGCACCTTTAGTGTGATTTCAATTGTAATAGAAATTGTGTGACTTCAAGGTCATGTGGACAAAAAATTGAAATTGTTAGGCAAGTTCAAAGAGTAATTTTTATATCTCCTACATGTACATGTACAGTTTACTGTAGCTCGATGGTGAAGTCCAGCTGGACACAAAACGTCTCAGGAAAATGTACCTAAATTTGTTACGGGAGCACACTTCAGAAATCATTTAGAACACTTCTAAATGTCTGTCAAAGAGACTTCAAGTCTTCTACATGTATAAGCAAATATTCCAAAGCATCCTGACCTAAAACAGATTGTAACACACCTCGTTAATGGTTGTTTTGTCAAACAGGTGTTAGGTTGTAATTGTTTTGACTCTGTCAATTGAGCGAATCCAAATTAGCGGACATTTCCGTCTCAATGATGGGGTACAGAAGTTTAAAGCAACAATCAGACACAAACTAGTCCTGATTTAGGTCACTTGGCCCATACCAAGCATTGTCTTTTGACACCATTTCTTATGAAAAGGATGCTGTCAGTTTGATATTATGTGAAAATAAAGCACTTTGTGATCATCTTGCAGCTCCTCATAACCTCATAATATCTGAAATAGCTCATTTATTTACCGGTACAAGATGTAATCACAGTTAATTGTGTTCGCATGACACGTACATGTACAGTATGAAACTTAAAAGGACCACCACCTACCCCCCCCCCCCCCCCCCCCCCCTCCAAAAAAAAATTTACCTAAGGAAGCCTGTTCTTCCCGAGGGCCCTACCATTATCATTACCCAAGCAATTGCCAGGTCCCAAATTTACACGTGATTTGAAAGTAGCAATTGTGGATATTTGTCTCACCATAGGAGGTTTGTGTCAGGTCGGATTCGAACCCTCAATGCTAGGATTAAAAGTCTAGTGTTTGAATCACTGTACCACGACACCTAAACTAACTCCAAAGCTTTAAACCATGAGCTAAATTTTAATTTTAGTGACTGTCGTGTAAACCAAGCTATCATTGATGTATGTGAGTGACAAGCTCTCATTAGGCCTGTTTTCATCAGCCTGAGTTTGCCAATTAACCTGCTATTTTTAGACTCTGGATACCATCCCGAAGCTCGAAATTGTGTCTCCACCAGACCGATACGCTAATCACAAACTAGCTCGGATGGGCGCAAATTAGCCCACTATTTCCGAAATAGCGGGATATTTGGAAACAAGATTTCTTGGGATATTTTCTCAACCAAATATCTTGCTAATTGCAACTGCGGGCTGATGAGGACGCAAATTAACTGGCTAATTTGCGAGATCAGGATAGTCAAAATAACGGGTTATTTGGCAAACTCCAGCTGATGAGGACAGACCTATAGATATCTAGAATCACCCTACATCTCACCCCTGGACTCCTATAATTACCCATTTAGCGTAGAACTGTTTATTGCCAGATACCATTTATCTGCAAAAGTAATGAGGCCATAGCAATAGGAAAGAGACAGTTACTTGTTTCCTGCTCTGCCGGGAAGCTTCGTGGCTAATTCAGGAAGTCACATCCACAAGTACACTGTATATAGGTCCTTGTTGGTAAAAACTAGTTGTGATAAACAGTACAACATTGAAACAGTCTATAAAGGTATAGTACTGACATGAACAACATAGAGTACATGTATATATTGAATGTACATGTTGTATTTAAAGGCTCTATTTACACACCTACATGCAATTATCAAGTATCAAGTTTATTTGTCTTCCAGAAAACACATGTGACAAAATATAATAGAGTATATCATAACAGTACGTAGAATAAAGAAAGACCAATCGTCCAAGACAACAATATAGAGTTGTTTACCGGTTAAACTGAGTAGTTTTATCAAGTGATTGAGTAAATACATTCTACACATGTTGATTGTCATATCATGTAGACCAATGTGTCTTAGTTTTGAAGGATTTGAATAAAAAGCCATACCGATAAAAGACAGCAGTATACTGTACGTTATAAACAAAAGTTACTTGTGAATGAAAAGCAGCAGTGAATACTTGAAAAACTGTTCTTGACTGCAAATAACTTGTGATTACCTATTTAAATTCCATTCATTTTGTTTTTACATCGCTAAAGCTCAGGGTGGAAGAGTTTCCCCATGAAAGGACTGCATCAACCATTCATCCCTCCCCCCCCCCCCCCCCCACCACACATCCCTTGAACTTACATGTAATATCTTAAATGTATGTACTAATTAAATTGAGCTGTTGCCTACTGGTACAAACAAATTTATAAACTCAGAAATCGTATTTCCTCCACTTGCGCCTTATTTTCATCCTGGGAAAGGAAATTAAAAGTCTCTAGGCATATTTATCATTTTCTACATGTACATACCGGTACCCGAAACCCATACATGTAAACCTGAACCTTAGACCTACGTATTCAAGTCTATGTTTGGGTTTGTAGAGAGAATCAAGCACCACATAATGTTTGCCCTAATAACTCATACGCTATTCTTCGAGCTTGAATTTCAATCACTTCCTTTTCTAAACTACAAGGATAGCATGATCAGTTTATGTATACCGGTACAACATGTACATTATGTGATCATGTGCCATTTTAATAGTGTACATGTATACATACATTTGGCATACACATTGTATATTTGTAGGCCTATACATTCATGATGAAAGAAGCCTGTTTTTAGTGGTTTAATAAACTAAACTTACTGTAGCCTACTGTACATACAACCTGTATACTATAGACAATACTACCAAATGCCTTTAATTCATTAAACAGTGCACTGAAAGTTCCAATACCAGTCGGGACAGGCCATATACACTGTAGGGCTCCCCTGAAACTAATGAAAATAGGCCATCTTAGTAAAACATTACGACATAATAACAGCACTAAAAACCGAAACTGTATTGAATCTATATAAGCAAATAAAGTCATCCAAGAACATAAAATAATGATAAATTGAATTATTATGGTTGATAATTACCTAGGGAGAAAAAAACAATTTCATTGCCAGATGGTGCATCTTGATTTATGGATGTGGGCCTAGGCAATTTTAAATTGTTATTTCCTTTCAGTTTCAGTTTCAGAAAATAATACTAAAATTGATAGTCATAACAGAAGCTGCAAAAGCAAAGCTTACAAAAGAAAAATGAAAATAATAATAAAAGAAAAGAAGCAAATTTACAAATGCATGAAGCTCCGAGAATTTGGGCTCTTGAAAGCTCAATTTTTTGTTAAAGGACTGAAAATGACCAAAAAATTGCCATTGAGAACAAAATAGCCTTTTCTTTCAGTCTTGTGAATGAAAAAGTTGAGTTCAAATGAAACACATCCAGGTAAAATTCACACGGATTTTGGTAGAGCAGATGTTAGCACTTGAAAAAGCAACATCTCAACAAATTAATGTAAATATACGTCAAAAGGGGTTTTACAATTGGACTTGCACCTCTCAGTATTATACAGACACATGCACCCCCACCATGCAATGTACATGTATCAAGTTCAAGTTCAAGTTCATATGGCATGAATATAAAAGTTGACAGAATATGGCATTACAATAGAAAGATGAGGTGACCTTGGTTGAAAGCAAGGCTTGTGGAATTAAGGTCCCTCATGGGTAGCTTATGAGTATGTCCTAGTAAATGAACAAATTCGTCAGATAAAAATACTGCATACATTAAAATGCTTACAAACTAAACTACCGGTATATGTATAAAGAAGAATGAAAGGTACAATCATGCAAGATGTGTATGTGTAATATGGACACAAACAATGAGATAACATCAGATGTGCCGGGTGCCCTTGCAAATTATTAACCCTGGAATCCTCTCCAACCTTTGATCTACATGTAATTGTAAGATCAAAATTGATAACACAAGTCAAACAATACAATCATGCTTTATTGCGGAAATGTAGGCCATTCAGACTAAAATCAATTTTTAACATTGAAAATCCATGTTTGTATCAAGATCAGAATCTCACTTGTACATGTACCTGTAATGTCATTGAAGCAAAACATATGATAATCATATCTCACTTTTTGATAAATAGAATTTGGATTACAATACCACTGCAAAAGGAAGCAACATGTACCGGTATATCAAAAAAGAAAATTAGTATCAGTAGTTTCGGTACAATTACTAAATTCACATTTCCCAAGTATAATAGGTTCATTTCAGTACATTATGATACAGTGTGTGTACATGTACATGTAGGTGCATCATAGTTCAAATATCACCTTTTCTTCTGTGTAAATGAGCCTACATGTACATGTATAGTACTGGCACTGATAGTAACCCTGCATTCAGACCCCCAGGATTCATTGTATAGCTATACATTAAGTATTTAATTTTTTCTAGTCCGAATGTCATATAAAGAAATATCATATATTAACAAAACATCCCAAACACCTGTTTTGAACGAAGACTAATAAAGAATCTGGGTGCTTCTCTACATGTAGTCTGAATGTATGAAATTGTAACTGGGCGGGGCTTGTTGTGAGCGCGCACTCATGATTGACCAGCTGTCATGTCAACTGACCTCGCCATAATCTGTTTCTTTATACCATGATTTTTCCAAGTCTGTATGCTCCTTTTGTTGTACGGTGATTCTTTACATGTATGTTCATTTCTTTATACAAGTTTTGTATAAGTTTCCTATAGTCTAAATGAGCTGTCAGTTTCAGGCACTTTTCTTTTCCTCCTTGTACATGTACATCCCGTGGGGAGCTCAATTATCAAGAGCTACACTTGTAACCTATTTTGATTGTAAGCCACACTCCCCTCACAGCATGAGACTTGCTAGAGGGGAACCCCCAATATATTGCATGGCTTACATTGTAATAGGAAACAATCAAATCCGACTGGGCAATTACAAATGGACTGCAGGGATTTTTCCCCCGCAAGTCTATATGCAGTGTGTGTACACTAGTAGTCTTGTGCTTAACTTGTGCTTAAGTTGTGTTTGAAACATTGTCCCACAATGGCAAACTTGTCTTAAAATGTATCAAAGGTATATGCATACTGGAGCAAAAAAAGAGAGAGAGATATATGGTACATGTACTGTATGTATATCCTGTACCAGTGATTTTTTAGTTATAAATAGCCTCCCTAAACAAGATATCTTTTGCTCGATTGCATTTCTGAGTAGACTCTACGTGTAGTTGCAATTTTGTTTTCTTTCTGTTTTGAAAGTGGGACAATAAATCATAAATGCTAACAAATTATTTAACATCTGGCCATACCTCTAACTCTACAAGATGTACATGTACAATGAATGCAATTCACTAATGAACTTTAGTCGTACATGCAGGCCTATAGTGAAGCTAGTATTTCCCCCTTTTGCCTCGTCAAAGTTGATTTCATTAATAATTGTTTGCATTCAAATGTTGAACAGGATGACACTGTACATGTACATGTATCCTCATTATATGCACCACTTTCTGATATATACATGTATGGGAGCCATAATGCATATTAATGAGGTTTCAGTATCCCTTTAAAAGTTTGCAGATCATTAGAAGAAACAAAACAACCAATAAAGATGTATACTGATATACACAGCATCCTTCCATAAATAATAGAAGATTATAAACACTAAATCTTGTATTCATCGTCTGTCGAGTGCTAGAAGGGCATTATCTGTATGTTGGAACTTAATGCGGTTCTGGCTCCCTGTAGTAGTTGAAGTCTTGGATTTTGTATTTGTGCTTATTCCTTATTCACATAAAATAATACAGTTACAGATATGGTATTAGTCCTGATGTCATGCTGACGCTTCAATTATGGTGGATGGGCATATGCAAACTACATGCATACATGTATGTACATGTACAGTATACACATTAGATTATGTGAATGTCAAGGTAATAAT
>JAVYIG010015033.1:0-38251 GCA_035222895.1 Strongylocentrotus droebachiensis | reverse complement strand
CAACAAACATGGGATAAATTAAGATAAACGCAATACTGTTTCATTTCAAGAGTAAAATTGCAAAAGGTATTAAATACAAGGTAAAATAAATGGTTTACTGTTATCCATTTCATAATCTTTTTCACATACCATACACCCACATGAACATATCCACATCCGTACAAACATTGCACAATAACATCAACAAGAGTATTCAACAAGAAAGAGTTTTGTGCACTTTTCATAAAATGTGAAATAGAATACTACATTCAAATCAATAAATCTACGTTTATAGCACTGTTCATACTTTTGAAATTCTATCAATATAATCAATATACATCAAATTTGTTATATATATTTTCTCTCTCTCTTTTTCTACAGTTGTATAAGTTTAATACATTCGGTCTGTAATTTGGCATGCTATGATTAATACATATAGTACCTGTATAATATTTGAAATTTTATATATATATTTTGTTTCCATATAGCTATGTGTGAGACACCCAGTTAATGTAATTGTTAGTAACATCTCTCTATAAAATAATACAAGGTTTTGAACATGTGCATTTGGCTACTAATAATTTGTTACATATTTTGAAAATATAACATGTTACAACTCTGTGAATACATATAGGTACATGTACATGTGCATTCATATGATTTTTTTATATGATGAATATTGATACAATAATGTTGAGGTCTTTTAATTAGAGCTTATATATTAACAGCTGTGCAAATTTGTGTTTACCGTATTTACATTTGTGTTTAAAGCTTTTTTTCTGACTCAGTGTAACATACACCTGTACATATTTTAGTTAATTATATGCAACATTCCTCTTTAAAATAAAATGATAAGAGAAAATAATTTACTTTACATACCGGTATATACCACGCAGTCGTCTTTTACCCAGGAACATAAACACATACTTTAAATATCACACAACTGTCTCTTTTGCAGTGTTCCTCTTTTGTTCCCCCAAAACAAATTTGTGTCGTTGAATCCCCTAAATAAATCCCCCAAATTGTGTGTATAATACATGTTGAGTACTTCTAATTTGAGGGATCGTCCCATTAATTACATTGAGATATGTGCCGTCCGAGTCCTACAAAATATTGTAAGTTTTTACTGTAATATTCTAGCACTGAAGTACAGTATCTCTACATTGCAGTCCCACTGTAACAAATTTGTGTCGGGTCGTCTCGTAGTCCTAGACATGAGTGTCTTCGGTAGAGGAAGTGCCTCTTCTGTCCTTGATGATCACAGGATTACGCTGCTTGGCGAGGTCCAGGAGCCTCATTGTTTCCTGGACGTTACCGACGTCCTCTTCTTCGGTGTCGGTCTGTGGTCCCACTGCAACAAGTTTGTGTTGTGTCGTCTCGTAGTCCTAGACATGAGTGTCTTCCGTAGAGGAAGTGCCTCTTCTGTCCTTAATGATCACAGGATTCCGCTGCTTGGCGAGGTCTAGGAGCCTCATTGTTTCCTGGACGTTACCGACATCCTCTTCCTCATTGTCGGTCTGTGGTCCCATGGCTACAAATTTGTGCTGGGCTGCCTTGAGGAGTGGCGGTGAAGACGTGTCCTGAAGCAGACGGCTCTCCTCGTTGGTCTCCTCCTCGTCGTGATCAAACTTCCCTATCATGGCATCTCCGACTATAGAGGGCATAGATAGGAACAAGAAAGACATTCATGATATCTGCATAACTTAAATATAAAAGTACACATGCAAAATTTGGAGCGGACTTTAATAATAACCATGTACAGAATATCAAAGCATGGTCAATTAAAAATTAAGAAATAAAATCTCATGGCACAAAACTGCACCCTGATATTGCTCAATGACTTGGATTTAGTATGAAATGGAAATGCCATCTACAAAAAGGGAATTGATATAAAGCAATTTAATAAAAGATTATTCTCAAAAAGAAGAAAAAAATGTAAAAGAATGTGTTCATATCTACTGCAGATAAAAAATCTTTAAAATGATTGTTTGAAGACTTACATAAGATACTTGTATACATTCCTCTCACCCCCCCCCCCCCCCCCTCTCTCACCGTCTCTCTCTCTCTCAATCTCTATTTTTCTCTCTCTCACTCTCTCTTTCTCTCTCATTCTTTCTCGTCCTCTCTTTCTCACTCTCTCTCTCATTCTTCTTTTTCTTCTTCTTCTTCTATTGAAGTACAGGCCACCATGTTGTTGGTGTATTTTCGTACTTTTTGTGCAGATATATATGTACAGTGATGTGGAAGATCTAATCTATGTGCGTTTAAAAGAACAGGCGCAATCCTAGCGCAACTGTGTTTTCTGCACCTCAGTCTTTATTCTCTCTATTCCTATCTTTCTCTTTCTCTCTCTCTCTCTCATTCTCTCTATTCCTCTCTTTCTCTCTCTTTCTCTCTCTCTCTCCCTCTACCCCCCGCTCTCTCTCTATCCCTCTCTATCTCTCAATGTAACCCATTTATACGAAGGTAGCCAGAAAGAGAATGGGAGAAAGAAGGAGAGGAAATTTCATGTAACAAGTACTTTTAAAAAGTCTTTAAGAAAGTCTTCAAGCATGCCAATGTGTTTGTTTCCTCTTGATTAGCATAGTATACCCTCACTTATCAAGTCCCTTGGATAGGACTTCAAGAAAGCCGCAAGTCCCCTGCTTTGTTTATCTGCAAGCAAATACATTTTGTGTACATGAACTTGCTTTAAAGGCATCACAATGTTAAATCTGAGATGCCAGGCCCTACATGTTATCAGCGTCTGTGATATGGTGTAATATTGAAGCCCTACAAAAATTGTGCTCCAAAATGATCATGAAGAGCCTCAAAAAAGTAAAAATCATTGAGTGACCCGTTTTACCATTCTCAATTTTCCCAATAGACTGTAGTTTTATAAAAATCTGTTAGGAAAAGAAAAATGAAATTTTGATTTCCAATTATAGATATCTTGATAACCAGACAGGCGATCGTCAAGTAAAAGTCATGGGGTTCCTGACTGACCT
Source organism: Strongylocentrotus droebachiensis (assembly GCA_035222895.1). Classification (NCBI taxonomy): domain Eukaryota; kingdom Metazoa; phylum Echinodermata; class Echinoidea; order Camarodonta; family Strongylocentrotidae; genus Strongylocentrotus; species Strongylocentrotus droebachiensis. Next base: position 35,285 of record JAVYIG010015033.1, on the reverse strand, counting down.
AAAGGTTTATAATTATGATTGCAGCATGAGCTAAATCCAGGATTTTGTTTCAGAATTGAGACAATGTTACCAAGTCACTTTAATAGCTAGCAGTTAGGCAAAATAGATTTGATCCCACTCACTGTGGACGATTGTATCCATCTTCTCCTTCGTCTCCACATGGTCCTCTTTCTTGTCCGCCGTCTGCATCTTCTCCTTCGGGTCTCCTCCCTCCGGACCCGTCACCTTGGGGTTGTCGGAGGCGGGGGCACCGTCAGTGACCCCGGGTATGACCACACCTATCAGGCCCGGGGCATTGTCACGACCCCGCGTCGGATGCCTCCGCTGGCTGGTGCTCCGACTGATGGATCAAATGAGGATTTAGAGAAAGGTACATGTATGAAGATGTGTACGAAGCTTGTTTGGGGGAACGTTTGCAAGAAAGGGGCAGTAAAGTAAATCAAAAGAAGAAATAATAATAATAATAATATTTAGCTTTTATATAGCGCTTAATACAACTGTTGCTAAGCCTTTTACAAACATACTATTACCCCGGTCAATAGATTCAGTGCTTGCACAATCCCCACTCCCTGGGGAGCATTTCAGCCAGGCGTAACGTGATGCTCAAAAACTGTTTGACCAACTGTACATGTAAACTATAAATGTGCATTTCTGTGCAGCGCACATATTGTTCCAAAAAAAGATATAGGGCATAAGATTTATCTCTATGCGAAATTGTATGAGTCAATTCCCTTCAGTATCTAAAGAGAAAGGATGTTCTAGATGTGCTAAATCATTTCTAAGAATTAATGATATGAATGCATACAATAGTACAACTTCTTTTTTTATTCAATGACTCTTGATCTTACTAAAACTCATTCTCCTTCATGGTTTAACAAATACAATGTAGCTACATGTAGTGAGTATATAATACACTAAAAAAAATATACATGTGCTTTGTAGGTAGGTTTTTGGAAGATTTCTTATAAGCAAAGGAAAGTTAGATCTCTCTCTCTCTCTCTCTGATGCAAAATTCAAATCTGTTTCAGCGAAGTTCTTGATACACAATTGGCCTTGATTTCTTGCAGTTTGAGATAAATACCCAAACACTTAAGAAAAAAGATACAAAAACACAATACAGTCAAACCTGCTTTAGTGACCACCTGTCTACAAAGACCACCCATCTACAACAAGAACAATTTTTGTTTCCCTTGAAAATGGTTTCTCATTGAGACATGTACTAAAGTAACCTGTCCATAAAGACCACCTGTCTACAAAAGACCACTTTTTGTGTTTCCCTTGAGCGGTCGCTATAGACAGGTTTGACTGTACAATGCCTAAACAACATGCGCATGATGATTTTCAAGATGGCCAACCTGATGCGTTTGGTGTTCTGCCTGCGGGTAAAGCCACGCCCTAGCTTGCATTCCTCGTTGTCCACCACATCCTCTGCTTCTGCCTCCGCATCCGCCTCCGTGATGCACTCTTCGGTGTGACGCAAGCTCCTGCGGTTGTACTGGCTGTTGGAGCGGGCGATGCGGGAAGGTTCCGTGGAGCTGTTGGCGTTGAGGTCGGCCTGATCCTGAGGGCTGCCCGATGCGCTTCGTCGGCTGGAGCGACGGGAGCTCTGTCTGCTGGAGCTACGACGCGACGTGATCGTGGCTATGTGAGGGTAGATGATGATGATAGCTCAATGATTATAATTATTATTATAGTCCTAAAAACCTTCAGACTCTTTATTATATTTCACCAATCTAGTTTGACAGTTTTCAACAATCGTCTCTACGCTACTCCTAAAAACAATATTGACATTTCTAGTTAAAGTAGCAGCTATATGCTCATGGATATTTTTTTAAGTCTTGGAATACTTGTTCAAAAATCTTGCTTCTGTGCCTCAAAACAGTTCACCCATTCCTACCAACCCCCACTCCTATTTAAAATATCTGTTTGACATCTTTAAAAAGAGCTCAAGTGACTCCAGTGGATTATCAAAAATAATTCTTAAACCACTTCAAATGAATTGATGCAATTCGTCCTTGTTTTCACGAAGTGACGGTAGTGAGGAAAATCGTAACGCAAAGTGAATGCAATTTTTTTTCACTACCGTCACTTCGTGAAAACAGCGACGAATTGGTTTGACTAACAATTTCAACACATGCTGTCAACCTTTCTTGGCTCTTAATCTACTCTTTTATCACATGTACCATTGCTGCCAGTACAAAATCGGTTCCCACAACACTTGATAAGCCTTTGCGCTTTCAATTATATTTATAAGGTTTCCTGGAACCAGCAGTGCTATATTTATATGTATCATAAAGGGAATCTGAAAATTGGAAGGCTTAATGGCTGCAAATACCTTTTCTTAAATTATATTGTGCCTCATAAGGGCCTTGTATCATAAAACTTGTTATCATTCACACGCTGTAATAACTGCAACACACTACTGAAATTGTGTCATCTGACTGGCCGAGAGCTAAGTTGTCACAGGATTTTAGCCCTTTGTTATTGATTAAAAGTTTTATGCAACAGGGCCCAGATCTCCTTTTAGTGATAAAGAAGTACATTGTTTGTTAATCATGTGGTTAGAAATTGCATAATTCAGATACAGAAGGCCACTGGGACAATGGATATCCCACTGAGCTAGCACCTTCTGGCTCTGAAAGTGTGAGTCATTCAAGACTGTGATTGTGGGTTGTCATGGAAACAGACCTTTTCTAGTTAGATATTATACATTGTGGCACATGAGATTTCCTTTTGGTGATAAAAATGTCAAATGTTTAATAATCATGTGGTTAGAAATTGCATAATTCAGATACAGAAGGGCACTAGGAAAATGGATATCCCACTGAGCTAGCACCTTCTGGTTCTGACATTGTGACTCATTCAAGACTGTGATTGTGAGTTGCCATGGAAACAGACCTTTTCTAGTTAGTCGTGAGATGATGGAGCTACGTTGCTGGAATGGTGACATGACCTGCATGCCTTCTACGCTCTCCACTCGTTCTCCCGCCAGTGCAACTAACTCGTCTGTGAAACGTACTTGATCTAAAGTGTTAACGTGTACGGATAGACAGATAGGCAGATAGATAGACATACAGACATGCAGAGCAACAGACAGTCGGACAGACAAATGGCCAGACAAAGACAGAAAGTCAGACATGTACAAGCAAAACACAGACATTTTGAATAAAGACATTTTAACAATCATCATAGAATATTGGAAGAGAAGTTGACAAAAAAGAAAAGAAAGCACAGACAGCAAGATCAATGGAACACAAAAAGAAAAAAAAGAAACATTACATAAACATGACAACAACCAGAACAACATGCAGATGTATAAGACAGATGTAGGTATGATTGTATAATGCAGATTGCAATATAGAATTTCAACATGTATGGACGAAACCAACAGGAAATAATGAACACAAGACATTAAGGTACAGAGCAAGATAATCAAGACAGGGAAAACGAAGATGGAGAGGGAGAGGGAACAGGAAAGAAGGAGATAAAGAGATAGAAAGAGAGAAAGAGATAGAAAGAGAGAGAGATTAAGAGAAAGAGAGAGATTAAGAGAGAGAAAGAGAGAGATTAAGAGAGAGAGAGAGAGAGATAGACAGAGAGAGAGAGACAGAGAGAGAGATTGCAAGAGAGACACAGAAATATTTCATACAAATTATTGATGGGGTACGACACACATCACAAACAGATAGGATGAGGATGAAAAATGACAGTACAACAAAAACAAAGTGCATATTAGTATTGCAATTTGGGATTTTCAATGAATGCCTCATATGTCTACCAATTGTGACACTAAATATTCATTTCATTCATTTCTATGATTAAAATGGCATTATCATTATGACTTGAACTGCAGGCATTTTCCACTATGCATGTTATGAATGTGAAGGTACAAAGTTTTTTTAATTTTGATTATACATGTCCGTATCAATCAAGGGTGATCTAAATTCCTTGTACGAGTGGTGATGTAGTGAACAATACAATTTTTAAAATTATGCAGCCTATAAATCACTATGAATATGACGGACAAAGAAAGCGGACAAAATATACAGTTCCTCATTCTACCCTCAACAATTGCTGTGGTAGACAAAGGAACATCCCTTCACTGCTATTATGTAAAAATGTGTAGAACAGGTGTCACATGCATACTCACCTCTTCTACACATTTTTACATAATAGCAGTGAAGGGATGTTCCTTTGTCTACCACAGCAATTGTTGAGGGTAGAATGAGGAACTGTATATTTTGTCCGTCATGTTCATAGTGAATAATCCCGACAACACTCTACACTCCCGCAATATCTACATACATCATACATGTATTACAATGCAGTACTAGATTGGCTAAGTCTATTATGACGCTTATGTGAACATGGATAAAATTCATTTAATGAATCACAGGCTCTACAAGTGGGGTCCTCTTCTTTTTTTCTAAGCAATTAATGTATTTTAATATTAAAACTTTGCACAATAATTGTAATAGAGATGTTTCAGCTAAGAAGGTTCCTACAGTACCAAACTTGCCAAACAACCTTTCACCAAAAATAAAAGATGTCAAACAAGACCTTTTTTTTTTAAATTATCTTAGGCAACATTAAAATGTTATTAGTACATGTAAACAGCATCAATTGTTCCAAAGTCGCCAAGAGTGCCATTATGTTGGCAGAGTTGTGCGCAATATAAATGTAGAATTATTATTATCATTATAAAGTCAAATAAAATTGATATAAACTTTGGAAGGTTTATTCATAATCTAAATCAGTAATGTGATTTTTCTACAAGATAATGTTTGCAATCTACAGTTTGCAATCTACTTGTGCCCTGGGGTGTTAGGGTTACTAGCTTTGGACGAACTCGGAGGGCAACTAGCTCCTACCTCTGGGGACAAACATATTGTCCCTGAGATGCCTCAGCTCATTGCACAGCTCAATCATGTTATCCGACATGCTCTTCGGTGACTGGCAGTGATGACCTCTCAACTTTAGACCTATGTACCGCTGCAGCATGACCTCTGAGTCCGTCTCACAGATCATCCGCAGCATCTGAAAGATGAAATATATAAATGCATGAGGACGTAAATAATCATATCTGATTAATAAACGTCTGTAAAAACCCAATTTTTTACATTTAATGCACTGCTTTACAGAAACCAGGTGGTTTCTGTACATATATTGTAAACGCTATATTTTCGAGTGATAAATTTTTCGCGCTGAGCGACCCCCAAAAATAGTTGCTGGTTCTTAAATTTCTAAAACTTGTGCTTGCCGATCACAGCGTGAAATCCGTAAAAATTAATGTACCGCAAATATTTCTAATTTTACAGTATCCAGGTACTGAGATAATTCAGTAGCCAATAGGTTAATGGGCAGGTAAAGAAATGAAAAAAAGCATCTTAACTGTCACTTTCCTTGCTATTTCAGTCTGTGAGCTAGGCTCTGCTTGGAAGGGCTATCAACTTCAAAGTATCAATTACTGTCCTACGGGTTACCAAGAATAAAGACAAATAAATGCCAAAATGGCATCTCAAATGTCATGTTTTATGTTTAGTGGTCTGATCAAGGCTCTGCATGGTAGGGCTAAGATCAACTTCATAGTATCATCCTGGTACACTGAAAACTTTGAAGACATTGGCACAACGTATGGGAAAAAATACTTGACAAATGGAGGTGTGATGGCTCAGTGGTAGAGCAGTGGTCTCATAACCAGGAGGTGGTCCCGGGTTCGAAACCAAGTTGATGTGTTAGTGCCATTTGGTAAGGCATTAATCCTCATTACCAAGTCCCTCAGAGAGGGCCTAAAGCAGTTGGTTCCCCGATTGCTTACTTACAAGCACACACAAGCTTTCTTAGCAGTCGGATAAAATAAACAACAACAAAAAATACTTTGGACTTGCCCTAACATGGCCATTAGAGAATGTACATTGCAAGCATACCTTAAAGGCAATGAAAGGTTTCAGCAGGACATACAACGGAGTCTTCACCGAAGTGAGGAAATCTAAGAAACTCCAAAGAGCTACTCCACCTGAAAGAAGAAAACAATTATAATTAGGCTAAACAAAGAAAACACTGTTTATACATTGCACTGAAAGTGAACATGAAAGTGAACATACTCAGAATAATCATTTCTCTTCATAAATTCAGATTTAAATTCAGTTAACTATGCTAACCTGGTGAAAACACATACATGTCGCAGTAGTTAGATTGCAAGCAACAGAAATAAAGCATGGATTCATTCAATTAAAGAAATGTTCTTTAACTTAAAAATGAATGAATATTGCAATAATAAGAGTTTCTCCATGGTTGTGTACCAATTCGATGACACATATGGTACATTTTCACCTTAATCAGTCATTAGTGTTATCTTGATATATTGTTTTATTATAATTTGTCAAATTACAATGAAAAAGGAAATGAATAAATATTGAATGAATTGCACAACTTCGTTCCAGATAATTTTGAAAACCAATTGTTTTAATTGTTATATTGAAGTCTGATGTGATATTTTACCCATCATGTGTGATCCCAATTCCTTGACAACAGTTGCTATGCGATGCCATTCTCTGGCAAGTTGTGACTGGAAACATACCAACATGATCTTCAGACCTGCAGATAAAAATTGATCAATATCTTTCATAAACGTACCTTAATCATAGATGAGATATTTTTATAAACATTTTGATTGCTATCAGAAATGATTCCATAAAGTTTCATTAATTCTGAGTAAGACAAGTTGCCAAATCATCACTTTTCCATGGCCTTGAGTTGAGCGAATGGATTGTGACTTGAAATGATAACATAACTCATCAAATGCAAATGAATCTATTCATGGGCGATTAATTTGAATTTTGAATTGATGGCACATAAGTTGTCTGATCACAACAATGGGAAGTCAAATTAAGATATATGGTTACTTTAAATAGCAACCAGTATCCTTGCCCAGTCTCTTTCTCTCTCCCTCTCATGCTCTGTCCTTTTTGCTTCTTTATCAACCTAGAGGTGGAGTATATTTCCCCAGGAAAACTATGGCCTCTTGATGACCTACTGTATGATGACTCACTACACCAATGCTCTGGTAGAGGTACAGTTTTGTTACTGAAACTTTCACCCGTTCATATGTCAAGTCATATACAGTGCGTCCCAGAAAAAACGAAACCGAGAAGTATCGATGTTCTATCATAACTTAATCACAACTATAATTAATGAATGATACATATTTGGAAAGCTTAGAGTCTCCTCTTTCATGTGATGCTACTCAGATGATGCATATTTCACGCATGAGTGATTAAAAGCAATTTGAAGGAAGGAAACCAAAAAGACATTTGGCGGGCGGTATCTAAATTTCAAAGAAAAATTCACATTTCTAGAAAGTTGAGTTTCTGCCCTTTCATATGACACCTCAATCAGGAAAAATGAGCCTGGAATGACAAAGTTCTGTTTGTCTAAAGTAGTGCTTGCATTTCCATAAGTTTATTAAACGAATTCGTTTTCACTGGCTGCCTGCCGTATCAATAAACGAAATTAACAAAAGACTTAACTCCGTTTCGTTGACAATCAGCCGTAGACGAGAGTCTTCATGCATGGCTGATTGTCTACGAAACGGAGTTAAGTCTTTTGTCAAATCTGCTTTTTGCTACGGTAGGCACCCAGTGAAAACGAATTCGTTTGTTAAAATTATGAAAATGTAAGGGCTACTTTAAACAAACAGAACTTTGTTATTCCTCGCTCATTTTTCCTGATTGAGGTGTCATATGAAAGGGCAGAAACTCAACTTTCTAGAAATGTGAATTTTTCTTTGAAATTCAGATACCGCCCGCCAAATGTCTTTTTGGTTTCCTTCCTTCAAATTGCTTTTAATCACTCATGCGTGAAATATGCATCATCTGAGTAGCATCAAATGAAAGAGGAGACTCTAAACTTCCCAAATATGTATCATTCATTAATTATAGTTGGGATTAAGTTATGATAGAACATCGATACTTCTCGGTTTCGTTTTTTCTGGGACGCACTGTATAGTGTGTTCCCATCAAATTGTATGTTTGAGGACACAATTTGGAGCTCCTAGAATTGATGCGTTTGCATGTGCGTTTCAGGACCTCTCCTGATAAACTATGCACCTCACTACTGGTATAGCTTGTATGACACATAATAATTATAATAATAATCTTTTAGTCCACTCCAAATTTTATTAAACCGAAAATGGAAATTCTTTTTGCCCAATTGATCGTGAGCCCAGCAGCCACTGAGCAGAGCCAGATCGACGTTGCTCTATCCCCTTATTGTTGAACGCCAAACAAGGTAGCAGCAACTCCCGTCTTTTAACGTCTTTTGGTATGACGCGGCCGGGGTTCGAACCCACGACCTCCCAGTTGTGAGGCGGACGCTCTACTGACTGAGCCAACACACAGGTCATCACTGACACTCACCAAGATACCCCGCTTCATAGAGTGAATCTGGCACACATCCTGTAGAATCCCTGAAGGAAGCACTGGTATGGCTAGGAAGGTCTGTCATGGAGGAGTAGTTGTGCTTCGGGAGTCCGCTACCCCCTCCCGCTGGCCTTGCTTGCTTCTGAGGTGGCAGCAGGGCATTGAGGATCATGGTGAGAGCAAAGGAGATGTCCGAGGGTCGGATCTTGGGCGAGTCTGTACATTGAGATGGATTACCAATGCCAGTTTAACAAGTTAATAAAAGTATAATTAATTTTGTGATATAAGTATAATTCATCTGTTTTTCTTTGTAATCAATACAAAATTTTGTTTCTTTGTAGGTATTATTCAATTAAAAAATGATGGAAGGAAAGCAACAACAGAAAGTTGTAAAAACAAAAAACATAAAAGTTAATAACTACAGTGACAGATATATACATATTATTGAAATTATATTGGTGATCTTTTAGAGTTTCTCAAAAGAACTGCATTCTTTTCAAAACTATAGGATCTCAATTAAAAGCTTGAATACTTTTTTTTGTTTCATTCTAGATTTCAAAGTCAATATCTCTTTTACTGAGCAATGTTGTGGCTTTGGTTGGATGAAAAGACATGCCATCATAATGACAGGTGTATTTTAACACTGCAGGAAAGAACACTAGTAACATTTCTGTCAATACTACAACAATGTATTTTGGAGTCTGTATACATTGTCAACATCCGTCAAACAAAATGGTGGTAGCGGTGGGCTTTATATGGTTGCCGCAAGTAAATAACAGAGCAACTGCACCATGCTTATACCCACTGCTTGAACACTGTGTTTTCCAGGTCTTTACCTTAACACTTTTTATTAGGTGGTGGCAGCATTGGGATATGTACATTTGTTAACAACAAAGCATTAAAGAACACTTACATCACACCAATCGACCACTGTACGATTGTTTTTTTTGTGTGTCTGTATTTCATCATCAACATCTCCTTCAAAATATCTTACCTCATGGTGTTAATAACCAAAAGAAATAATAGAAATCTACATCATGGTTATCAACTATGAGGACACTGTATTGTTGATTGTCAAGATTTCATCATCATTTCTTCTAACAACATTTGGGGAGCAGTAGGAAATGATACCATATCAACATAAGGATTACTTAGCATAGCAGTGTATTTTGAACAGTGCAATACCTTGATGAACAATTGCAGCATGGCTACCTCCTTCTAAACACTGTATTATTTCATCAGTACAGGTTTATATCTCATTCCCAGCTGTATACTGTGGTAGCTGAGGGATATTTACTGTTGCCAGCAACAAGGCAATAAAAGGGCACTTGCAACATGGCTACCCACCAAAAAAACAATGCATTTGTCAGAGTCCTTACATTATGCATTTCGTCATAAATATCTCTTATCACAAAACATTGGCAGAATCGATAAAGTTGTTACCAACTAAGTAATATAAAACAACTGCAACATGGCTATTCACTTCCACAACTACATCATTGTACTTTTTAGAGTCTGTCTCTCCTTATAATGATGGCAGCAGTGGGATATAACAATAATAATAATAATATTCTGCTTATATAGCGCTAAATACAATGTCTGCAAGCGCTTTACAGATATACTATTACAATGGTCATTGGATTCAGTCTCCACTCCCTGGGGAGCATTCGAGCCAGGCGTTACTTGACGCTTAAAAACTGTTTGACCAACAATGACGGTATATATAACACCGCTAGCAACGCAACGATATAGGATACTTGCAGCATGGCTATCCACGATTAGAATGTCGTACAGTCAAACATGGCCAACTGTATATAAGGCCACCTATCTATAGTGGATGGTGACGTTAAAGATCAGTCCCCAGACATAAATAATCATATCTGATTGAAACAAGTCCGTAAAAACCCAATTACACACACACCCCCACATGGTCACCTGTATTGCCTCCCTCTAGAAGGAAACATGTGTTGAAGAACCTTTCTACAAAGTGTTGTGTTTCCCTTGGAAGACCTTTAATAGACAGGTTTAATTGACTGTTTTTGAGAACTTTTTTTCACTGTAAATGTCTCCTATACACGATGGCAGCGGTGGGATGCAAATCTATGTCTTAAAGGGATCAGTAATTTTGTCTCAGATTCTAAAACAAAATCCTGGATTCAGCTCATGCTGCAATGATAATTATAAACCTTTATGTCAGTCAGGAACCCATGACTTTTAAAAGCCAATCACCTGTCTAATTATCAAGATATTTATGATTGGAAATCAAAATCAAATTTTGCGTTTTCCTAACGGTCTTCATGACACTACGGTCTATTGGGGAAATCGAGTACCGGTATGGTAAAACCGGTCACTCAAAGATTTTTACTTTTTTGAGGCACTTTTGTATCATTTTGAAGCGCAATTTTTTTTAGGGCTTCAATATTACACCATATCACGGACACTTATAACACGTAGGGCTGTGCATCTGAGATCTAACATTGTTAAACGATGCCTTTAAAAATCACTAGTCTATTTTGACAGTGTAAAAACAAACAAACTTGCTTCACACCCAACCCTGAGGGAGAGGGGCAGGACAAAGTAAAGAGTTCTCTGTCCTCTCTGGAACTTTTAAATAAAAATGGGTCTCCCTCCAAACCAATTACCCATTTCTTGACATCGTTTTTAGCTCGTATCCTGCCATAAGACTGCATGCATTCTACCGTTATAGTGCTCTGTACACGTAAGCGCGCTATTGATTGGCTGCTTAATTCAAGCAAGTGAGCTACTGCTTCGCTGCTTCATGCATGTTTACTCGCATTCGTAATAGCAGTTATTGTTCATGCCCATTGTACTGTGCTGAGTGCTTCCCACACGCTGTAGATCGCACCATCAGATTATCAGATTATCTCAAAATAAACTTGGCACAGGGGGGATTTGTGGCTTGGCAAAATAGGGCTTAGCCCTGTGGCTCTGGGCTGTATTCATTATGGCACGATTAAGAGTTAATTGGACTTCTGTCCTTTCAGCATTTATACTCACCAATTCTGCCACAACCCACCCTCAAGCAGAGGGGCAGGACAAAGTAGAGTAGTATGGTCTCAGTCCTCTCCGGAGAGTTGAACATGGGCGTCCCACCAAACACCTGCTCCAACGTATACATGTCCTATATATGGGGCACATCATCAATAATTCATGAGATCATGTTTATTCATAACATAACTGAAACTGTACATATTCATTAGATTTAGACATGGATATTCATGACATTCAGTTCTTTATTTCTGAGATTTCAAAGAAAGAATAATACTTCTGACTCTTGTGTCCTATATAGACAAAAGGGTTGAAAAATAATGAAGTTGTTCTACTACTGTTTGTTTGCATTTAATGTCATAACAGTCTTACCATGGTGTAAGAACCTCTAGATTTTGTTTCAGGGTTTCTAAAGTATGCCCGATGCAATGTAGCTTGTTGAATCATTTTTTTATCTTTTTGATCAAATGACTTTATTAATTAACCTTGTGCATTTTGCGAACCTGATGGATTATACAAAAAAGTTACTGATGGTAACAAAGATAGGATAAAAAGACAGAGCTTGTCCTGTGAAAACTTTTTTAAGAAAAAGGAACTTTCAGGAGTATGCTCATTTGCATTCACATCTTTTTTTCTTCATCATTTTTTCTTTATTACATCTGGCTAACAAATACAAATGGCAACATGAGTGTACAAATATGAATTCGATTGGATATAATTCACAGTTTCTTTTTTCTCATACCAGATTTTGGTTATAGGTTTCTTTCTTTTTCAAAATAACCTATCAGTATTTCTTGCAAATTATCATTAAATTACATTAAAGAAAAAGTTATACAATATGATTATAACAAATTGTACGGACAAAAGCATGCTCAAAAGTAAATGGATTGCCATATTTTTTCTTCTGGTAAATTAGGGTAAAGACTTTGTTCTATTAAAAGTTGAGGAAAAAGTTGTTTTCATGAAGAAGAAAAAAACATAAATATCATTTCTACTTACACATGACAAGTTATAAAGACATGTTACTATAACAATGGTATCAAGATGCCCAATATTCATTCAACTTCAGCATAACATAGGTTAAATCCCAACCATGCATGCTCCATTCTCAAATCTTCAACCTCCACCAACCTTCATTAACATGCTAATTATATGCATCCAGCATGCATTTCACTACCAAATATGGTCATATCACTTGCATACCAAATTATCCAGTCACATGACTTTTTTCAATAATACATGCTGGCAGTCATACATGCTAGATTGTCAAATAATAGAGAGAGAGATTATGAAATGATATTGAGAACATTCAATTAGATAATAATTGATATGATAATTGGTATATCATTGGAATTGTCAAGAAGAGAACTGTTCCCTGAAAGAAAGAAAAATGCAGGAAATAATGTGAGTACAAAGTATTGAAAAGAATGTTGCATTTCTTGTAAAAGCCATGCTGATCATAGAATAGAACAAAACATCTCAAAAATAAGATAAATGTTATCATTTACACAAATTCTATGTTTTCACTAGGTATTCCAGTTTTCTACTAATAAAATTAGTTTTCAGGATAAAATGACTAATTGTATTTTAATGGATAATGGTGGTTAAACATGCTTCCTAATAGTCTATTGTTAACCAAGTCTTTTGTCTTTTATCTGTCCTATACATGCTGTTTCGTTCTTAGATGCAATTCAAAGAGAATGGAATTTAAATAAAGTAAGGTTTTCATGCTTGTTAGAAAACATAGCTCATGCGTTTTTTCCAGGAATTCCAGGTGATCCAGGGAAAGAAAAAAATCAATGCACTGAAATAAAATTTAAGGTGATAAATAGGTAATGAAAAGAAAAGGAAAATTAAGGCATCAATTATTTAATCAAAATCATGACAAGCACCAACCAGCTCTTGGAAAAATAAAATGGATTAATTGTTGCTGCACTAGAATTTGTGCGAGTGGAACAATGATCGATGATCGAGCTGTTTTTAGAGACGAGACTTGAGGGTGTGACCCAAACATGCTGGGAAAAATAAATTGGACTTTGTCATTAATGGGTGATTCATGTTCTTGTTTTTAACATAGGAGCAACGTGGAAATAGCTTTTGAATACACAGGATGCAGACATTTATCAGGCGACATTTAAAAAAAGCTGTCACAAAATATGAGCGGTTGACTCCTGAAAAACGTGAAACAGTAGATAATGTCTTCTCTCCTTATTTGTTTATAATCGAGCTTAGTTGAACTTAATAAAATTGGCAATAGGATGCATTTTACCACTGCTGGAACTAACATGCATATAGGAAAGACCCATCTCATACCAAATGAATTATTTAGGAGAAATATATGGGTACTTAAATATCAATGCATCATGCAGTACTAATTCTTATCGACCAAAATATCTATACAAAATATGTCATGCTAGACGGGCACTTTATTTCACTGACAAGAGGTTCGTTAGGATTCAAGATGCATCATTACTTAATTTGATAGTTTTATCAGCGACTATTGGGTAGAGCCAATAAGCTGTCAGCCATATTTCGAACAAAATTGCATATCCAGACATGAATTCAATGGCAACTTCTCTCCTTCGGGTTTCGTTTTAAAAAGAGAGGGGAACAGGGTCGGAAAGAGGGGTCCAACAAGGAACTACAATTGTATATCTCAGTCTCGGGCGGTTACCAGCATGCAACCAATACTTGTATAAAGTGGAACTAGAAAACAAAAATAATAAACCACAAGAGGTTGGAGTCCATTCCTCATATTGTTATAAAAGGAAGTTATACTAGACTTTAAAAAATACCATACAGTCATCAAACCGAACCAACTGATATATAAGTAGAGAAAGTGTATCTGTGGTAGTATCGTTACATGGACATACCAAGAGAAAGACATTACCCTCGCACACACAGACACACAGACAGACGGATGGACGGAAGGACAGACAGACAGACAAAGAAACAAAACAATAGATGATGTCACTTGCCTTCGGTTTCATCCAGTATTGATGCTATGACATAGGATGAGAGTGGGTTGAAAGAGACCATGGCGTGATCAGCACATAGTGTTTGTTTTGGTTTTTCGTTTTTTTGTTTGATTAGATATTGGGGAGGAAAGGAGAGTGAAGCAGTATGGCAGTACAGCGATGAAGAGAGGGAAAGAGAAAGAGAGAGAGATACATGTACTATGCAAGGTGCGACAAAACTTTCCTGTGCCATATTTTCCTCCCGGTAAAAATCAAGTTAAATTTAACCCATGGTTTACAGTAAACGGATGTTTCCTTTGCTAAGTAGTTACTAACATCTTAGAATGCTTGTTGGCAAATCATACCTAAAGTCTTCCATTTCTTTTACCAATTTGTGGACTATTACAATTTATTTGTTATATTTATAGTTGTTTTAAAACTAACCCCAAATCTAATAATGACTCGATAGTTTTAATTATAAAAGCTTGTGTTTTTTATTGATATTGACAGAACAGGCTAGCATATAGTGTGATATAATGAAACATTGTTTGTATCACACACTTGACGAAAGGGAACCATAATTTAAAAAAATTATCTATTAACTGAAATTTTACTTTGTTTTTTAAATGCAAACCCCAATATCTCTTTTCTTTTAATGTAAAATCAAACTTATTAATCGTGTTCTAGATTATTCGCTAGGAAAATAAGAAACATGTCAATTGTCTTTTGTGAGAGAAAAAAAATGTCAGAATTATAAACTGATGAAGTTTTGTCGCACCTCGGAAGTATAGATTTTAGAAAAATGTGAGTAAATTTTTACTCTCTACATATCACTTTCCTACTAAAAAGCATCGTAAAAGCAATGGAAGATCTACACATTGAGCTCAAACATTTCTTTCTTTTCTTTGTTTTGCTTTTGTTTTTACATGAATATTGAGTCACTTCGGTGCACTTGATAATAGAGGCTGGCTGAGCTACAGAACTTTCCTTTCATCACAACCAGGGAAATGTTTGTTCCGTATGTGATGCAATGGCTCAAAATCACCAAAAAGTTGTAAATCTGACGATGGAGTAAAAGAAAAGAAAGGGTAATTTCTCTAAAAAGATGTAGTTTGGATTGAACTACAATAATGTGAAAGCCTCAGACCTCTAGATTTAGAAGATATGTCAGACCGAGGAAATTTAATATTGGTGAATTAAATGTCCTGCTGGTTTCGAGCTTACTCTTGGTCAAAACTTTTACTCTAACTGAAATCTCTATAAAAAACTCATTCATTAAAAACCGAAAGGGTGTTGTTCTTTTTTGTGCAAATTAGGGAAGATGAAAGAAATTGAGCTCAACTTTTGGTTAATGAACATCTATATGAACAAAGAAAAATAAAAGTTGTTAATGAAAGCAATTTTTTTTAAATGACCAATCAACATGAATCTATAAAGCAGTGTATGCAACAAATAAGATTTGAACATAACCTTTAGGGAAAAACATAAAAGAATGATTGCAAAAGAAACATGTAACTCAAGATAAATTTAACATACCGGTAATCAAGAACATTGGTCTAAATATGAATACTATCAAAATTAAAGAGAACCATTTTGCTGAGGTATTGGTCACGTCTAATGTGAAGTTAGGTATTGAGATCTATATTTATAGAAATGATGATTAAAAAATATCATTGACTTATTCTTTCTTAACCTTCGTAAATGTACTTCCACATAAAAATAGGTAGTGCAGGAATCGATCAAATGAAATGGCAACTCAAATGTAGAAGAAACAAGCTATTTCTTTCATTTAAAAACAAATTTACAGTATTTTTCTTCACTTCAAGTCCTCTTTCTCTCTTATTTCTTTTTCTAAGTCCGATATCTCTGGAAACCGAAATCAAAATTTAAAATAAAAATTAAGTTTAATACATACGTCATCTTTAATGTATGCTCAGTAGAGTACTGCTGTGAGTGTAACTTGTACAGAAAATAGAATTGTGGTCTCTAATAACAACTTTCATCATTATACAACTCTACATTGTACCCAATATATCTTAGTATTTTCTAGCAATACCTATTCCCTTTAATGTAAGCATGTAATTGGTTTAATGAAAAAAAAAGTTTACATGGTACAATTGTGAAATCAAATTTCTGTCAACAAAAAGGTACAGGAAGAATTTGATGTGAGGGTATATATATATATATATATATATATATATAATGTAAAAATAAATGGTTCTGCGTCGGTGCATAAAATGAATAGGACACAAGGTAGATAAATAAAAACACCGGAGAAGTGAATATTCCACTGACGTTTCGGGCATAGCCCTTTATCGAAGTGATTCAAGCATGAACAACAATATACAAAATCAAAAATATATAGGCGACGCTTGGTAGTCAAGATGCAAAGGCGCGTGAGAGTACGCGAAAGAAGAGAAAAAGAGATAGAGAAATGTCACAAAGCTCAAAAGTTGGACCATTGTGACGTGAGAAAATAGGAGAAAATTAGAAATATAGGGAGCGTTAGAAGAGCGTATCTCCAGGGGAGATACGCGGAAAGCAAAAGAAAAGGAAAAGAAGAGGCGCATAGAAAGAAAAATAAGTAATTGAACTTTAATAACTTTAATACGTCATAATGCTTTTTCAATTACTTTGCATCTTGACTACCAAGCGTCGCCTATATATTTTTGATTTTGTATATTGTTGTTCATGCTTGAATCACTTCGATAAAGGGCTATGCCCGAAACGTCAGTGGAATATTCACTTCTCCGGTGTTTTTATTTATCTACCTTGTGTCCTATATATATATATATATATATATACTACACTGATGTCACATCCGGCTCTCTGAATCATCCCTGCTGAATAAATTTGATGCTAATTAATTCAAATGACTAATAAGTATAACAAGCTTGATACTTGTCAGCTAATAGAATACTGTCATGGTCTATGCTAACAACATAATACAAATCTTTCTACTTAAAAAAAGAGGATCAAATTGAAAGAATTTATAATGAGGGATATTTTAAAGGAAACAATAAGCTACATGTACATTTCAGATTTAGTAAACCTAAAGATAAAATTTACTACAGATTCATGCCAAGAATTTTTCTAATTAAATCATTACATCGTTACAATCTAATTTAATATATTATGTATAATTAAACTATCAATTGTTAGAGTAGATCTACACAGGAATTTATTTTAGTTTGACAAAGAAAGCAAATTTAGTGCATTTTACACATGTACTGTAACTTCAAAATATATGCAAACTTTGTATCCTTGATCCACACTACATGTGAAAAATATATCTCTATAATACAAAACTAAACCTTGAACTGCTGAAGCATTTGATAATGACAAATACAGCAGATAGCAGCAATAAACATTTTAAGATATCGAATTAGAGATGTTTTAGTTAGAGAATTCTACCTTTTAATGCAGAAAATTACACCTGTGTTGGGAAAAAAAAGGATTTATTTTCCAGTCATCACACAATTAACCTCGCACACAGATGCACTCCTATATAAGGCCAATTCAGACCCAAAGGAAAAAAAAAAAAAACCTTTTTAAAGAGAAGGCAAAACTAAAAAAATTTCAAATTTCAGGAGGCAATATTAAAGGAAAAGAGAAACAATGCAGCGCGCAAAAATGAACCTTCCTCAAATTTGTATGCATGATTTAAGAAACAGAATGGAAACACATTACACTCAATGTCCAGTTTAGTTTTGTTACGGCTTATTTTTAAGGGGTTGAATGCTTCAGGTCTGAATGAACCATAATACTACAGCTTAGCATACACACAGAGATACACATTCATTCATTCATTCACACTCACACTTGAGTTAATACACACCGATATTGCCTGCTAAATCTACAAAGCTAGTGAAACACACGTCAACGACTTTGTGCCAACTTTCATCTAGTTTCATGAGCACTAGGGCTTTGTTCCTTTTTTTAAAAACACAGAGCAAAAAGAAACGGCCAATGACCTTCTGGTGACCTTGAGAGGCTCATGGGTAGATCACACACGGAGTGAGTGATCACGTGACCTTGTTCTCACCTTCATACAGTGCATTTGCATGGCGACCAGTCGGACCACGGAGGAGCAGAAGACCGGTGGAGGGGTAAAGCGGACCCCGCCCGAGGAGGCC
The DNA here is from genome assembly GCA_035222895.1 of Strongylocentrotus droebachiensis. Classification (NCBI taxonomy): domain Eukaryota; kingdom Metazoa; phylum Echinodermata; class Echinoidea; order Camarodonta; family Strongylocentrotidae; genus Strongylocentrotus; species Strongylocentrotus droebachiensis. The sequence continues at coordinate 16,763 of JAVYIG010015033.1, read as the reverse complement.
ACGTTGAGCAGCTGGAGACCATCGGCTCCACCAGGAGCGGATCCATCGCAGAGGAGGAGCGCAAGGCAGATGTTGAGCAGGGACTGAGGTGTTATTAATTCAAAAAAGGATAATAATATAAAACTTCACTGGATTCTAGTCAACATACTGTATGACTTTAATGTTTAGATTTACTTCTAAATGTATAAGCTTTGATCAAAGCCATTACAACATGAAAATCAATTTACATGTATTATATCAAATTTCATTTTAATCTAAATTACAATGATTTATTAGGTCATCCTATCTACTTAAATATGATCTTGGCAAAACACTACTAGGACAATTAAAGGGAAAAAAACAAGTGAAAGGAAATTATACAAAATATGAAAGAAAAGTAGGTCTACATAATGTGGGTGGCAACTGTTAAGACCTACGTGATTTAAGATGACTTCATATCTACTGATGATATACTTAAAAACTCAAAAACTCAAAAAGTATCTAAACTATCAATGTCTGGCCAACTCTATGAGAAATGTGCAGGAAAAATATTTTTTCCATCCTTTGCAGAGAAGTTGTGGAACCAACTACTCAATATTGCAAAGACTGCTTCAGCTGGTGACCAATTCAAGAGACCTCTGAAGTACCATTTATTGTGTTAGAGGACATATGTACAACACTGGCTCCACACATCTTATTTAAAGTGATATGTTATTGTTTGAGTGGCCCAAACGTGGGGAGCAATGTGTGCAGCGCTATGTAACTGCAAGAAAAAGGTGCTACAAACAAACCTGTCTTAGTGACCACCTCTCTATAAAGGACACCTATCTATAATGGTAACCTGTGTTGCCTCTCTCTAGGAAAAAACATGTGTTGTAGGACCTGTATAGAAAGGCCACCTGTCTATAGTGGCCAGCTTTCCTGATTCCCTTGGGTGGCCTTTAAAGACAGGTTTGACTGTTTATATCAAATACCTCTTGGGATTGGATTCTATACTTTACCTTCAAATGAGGAAGATGGCTGATGATACTCTGTTTTGTCAGGGTGATGTAGATGCCCTTCAAAAAGTTGGCAGCTGATTCCCAGTCCATGTGGCGCTAAAATGTCAAAAGAAAAAAACAAGTGCAAATTCCCCTCACCAATTGATCTAATATGGCATGTGTATACACAAATGTTTTTATCATCTTTCCAGGAGTACCAGTGGACCTAGTCGCAACATCGATACGTCCAATATAAAAAACTGTACAGTACTTCTATGACTACAACAATGTGCGAGTTCTCATTGCCACGATTATCTAAAAAGAATCCACTGCAAAGAAGACATTATGTTCTTGGATTCTAATGCCTAAATCACTGAAAGAGAAAGAGTTTGATCTCTAGTTTCATCTCTTGTCCTTATTTGAACTCACCATGAGAGTTGGTTTCTTATGGATCTTCTGGAAGAGTTTGTCCAGTCTCTTGAGGAGGGTGATGAGGGCGGGGCGGAGATCCTGGTTGGACCAGTCCGTCAGGGGTATCATCTTGGTGATGTACCTGTGATTCACATTAGAGAAAGTGACAAATTATTCGTGATCAGTTTATTTAACAAACTGATTGAGAGTATCTGTTATTATTATGTTGTGATCATTGCAATAAATTATCGCCCCCCAAAAAACACTCCCTATTCCGTCAGAGGTATCATCTTGGTGATGAATCTGTGATGTAATAAGAGACAATGATCAATTTTTCATGTTCAGTACGGATTTCCAGTATCGTCTGTGAGTGGAGCATCTAAACCAGGAAGTAAAGTTCACACTGCATGTACATGAATGGAGGTGTCGTGGTCAAGTGGACACGTCACCAAACTTTGAATCAGATGGTTAACGGTTCAAGTCCTGGAGCGACGCTGTTGTCCTTTGCCAAGACATTAATCTACATTAGCCACACTCCATTCAGGTGAGGTAAATGGGTACCTGGCAGGGAGTGTTTCACAAAGACTAAGATCGACTTTAAGTTGGACTTTACTATGGCAGGTTGTTCATGTCACTGTTTTCCTCTTACCATTATGATCTTTAGATATTTTTTTCCTTCAATATTGAACTATCAAAATATGTAAATTCTGTAGATTTGTGACCATGATTTGTAGCCTACATCTCATGAGAGACCAAACTAATACAAAAATAAAACACTCCTTATTTATTCTGTTTTCACTGTCATAAAATTTGTTCAAGATTGGAAAGTTTTAATCTCATATATTTTGCCAGATCAATTTTTTGTTTGTTTACACATTTGGGGTAACTGAACAAAACGCCAGTGGTAATTGAACAAAAATTAACAAAATTCCTGTGGTAATCAAATCTACTAACCTTTGAAGTCCTTTACAGCCCATGGTTACGGGGTCATGTGGTGCGACCTTTAGTAAGGTCAGGGCAACTTCCGCAATACGCTGCAAAGGAGCAAAATAAAGAAAGAAATTATAAACATAGTCTACATACAGCATAATGGTACACAGTAGATAATAACTAAAGGAATATAAATGTAGTGATAAACAAAATATACCGGTACTGTAATTCTTGTCAGGTCCATCTAACCCTGTTGAAAGTATACGTGGTGTAACCGCAAACCTCGCTTAAATCTATCCTCACCATGGAAATCTTCAAAGATTACATCTGTGCGGTGTAAGATACAGAATTATAAACACACTATGCTAAATTTGCCAATGGCTTTTAACCACGGCATAATGTAAAAAGGCTTTACCAAGCCCCACATACCATATGGCATTTCTGGTCCAGAATTTCAGTGGTGCTGTGGGTCCTGGACTCTGCAACCGGTCGGAGTTCCTTGAGCCTGGCCAGTCCGTGGCAGTAGAATTCAGAGACCACGCTCAGCAGCATGTCCCTTGGCTTGCAGAACTCGTTCATGGTCTCTGATTCCTCAGAATCGTCCTCGTAACGACGCTGGACGCGATCATCATTGTATCTGTATTTTCATGAATAGGAGATGAAATTTGCTACGAGCAGTGGAAGTTGTGATATTAAATATAAAAAGAACTTTAAATCTTCTGAGGTAAAACATGATAATAACCATTCCTATTGCACCATCTACAGAGTTACAGTGTCAAAGATTTTCTGGGGTACATTATTACATTACCTCACCTTCGAGGAACTTCATTCATGAGTTATTGAGTCAATTATTCATTTATTAATGAATAGTGTCCATTGGCAAGACATCTATCCAGATTTGCTACACTTGACCAAGGTAAAGTAAATGGGTACCTGACAGCAACTAATTCCTTGAAAGCATTAGAGCGCCGACAAAGCAGCCATACCACAGGTAGGGGGAGGGACACAGTGGAGCAATAGAAGTGTCAAGTATGACAGACATGAGTGAGCGCTATATACAAGAACCCATTATCATTATTATTACAATAATCAACATTCCATGGTTACCTGAATCTAAAATCTTCCCTCATGTCCTCGTCTCCTAGATCGATGTTGTTTGAGTTGTTGATGCCCGACTTGCGCGAGTTATGCTTGCGGACCGAGCTCTGCTGGGAGTTGGAAGAACTCTTGAAACTGGCAGCCACATTGGAAGTGTCGATCTTGCGGCTAGGTCCACTGGTACTCCTGGAAAGAGGATACAAACGTTTGTGTATACACGGAATAAGGCTACATGCAGGAAATCATGTCAAAAATATACATGTATGTATGGGGATACAAAATATGCACAATGCTTTTAATCCCTCTCTATCTATTTTTCCTTGATAAATCTTGATCATTATAATTTTGTACACATGTGGTAGTGAGCAAATTTTTTTCCTCAACCCCCCCTCCCCCTTGAGTAAAAAAAAAAAGGATTCAAGGGAAAGCAAATGGCATCTAACAACATTTTGAGTAAGAAAATTGGGGGAAAATCAGGAAATTTGGGTAAAATTGGAAGAAGAAAAAAAAATTGGGGAAAAAAAAATCAGGAAAAAATCGGAAACCTATTCAAATCGGGTAATTATCAGGCCCGACACATACTGATATATGATATTGAAAATTTATCTGTCTTCCTTACTCCTTGATAGTCTATAACCCCTCCCCCCCCCCCACCCCCACACATACACATTATTTCTTTGCCTTCTCTCTTTTTCTCTCTACCTTACATTTCCATGTATATCTCTCTCCCTTCCTCTCTTTCTACATATCATTGCTCCCGTCTCTTTCCCCCTCTTTATCTTGCTACTGGACCCGTTTGGTGTGTTGACAGCACAGAAGTAAAAACTTAAAAAGAAATGTGACCTCCATCGTGCTTCCAGCTACAGTGTACGCTTTACATGAATGTCTGAACACAGCATAAAGACACAATATAAATGAAACCTGTCTGACCATTAAACTACAAGTAGAATCTACGCTTGCGCTCAATTAACGCAATGAGTGTTACATATATTGTATTGTAAATACACATACCTTGCCAGAGTTTCGGCACCAGTAATGAGTGCCTTGATAGTGACCGCTAGGTTGGTGATGGCCGTGGTCTCTAACTTGGCAGCACTGGAGTTATCCCTTCTCTTTGTCTGGTCTTTCAGATGCTGCAGATAGAGGGGCACTATGGCATCCAACACACCCTAGGACAGAACAGTTGACAGGTAAGTGAAAAGCTGCACTATTCAAGGAGCACCTCCTTCATTTGGAATGAGTATTCTAAAAAATGCAAAAAGTTAATGGCTGTGGTCTCTAACTTGGCAGTACTAGAGTCATCCCTAATCAGTTCTCATTTTTCAGATGCTGTAATAGAGGGGTACTATGGCATCCAACACACCCTAGGACAGAACAGTTGAAAGGTAAGTGAAAAGCTGCACTATTCAAGGAACAACTCCATCATTTTGGAATGAGTATTCTAGAATGCAATGGTTAAATTTGTAAAATAAAATGCCTCCAGTACCACCTTTGGTAAAAGAAGCCAAGCTGGGACTAACTGGAGGAGGGTAGGGGGAGGACATTAGACTAATGAATATTAAAATCAGAATGAATCAGGAGAGCTTAGGTATTTGTTTCTAGTTCATCGTCATTGTGCCATGGACCAGATATGGATGGTAGTCGCTGCCCCGGCAAGCAGTAGATGGCAGATTCAAATCCTGCTGATTCCAAGATTTTTTCTGACTTTCTTTCTGTTACAGATCTAGCAAATTGACATTTTCCCCAGGAAGCATTACATCAACATGCACCTAATACTATATATAGTTCTTGGGGTAACTAGTACTTGTGTCATGTGGTGACTACATAGCAGTCTACACAACCATAACACCCTTGCATTAACAATTGATTTCAGCATGACTTACCAGCATTTGGGCACTCCGGACAGATTCAGGCGCGAAGGCAACAACGACTACACACAACCTGATGGCTTCTGGGATGTTAAAGGTCGCCAGAGGGTCATTGTTGTAACAGAAGTCCTATAAAAGTAAGAAATATACTCACAAATTAATAACAAATAAACAGATGGCTGTCTCCATACTAACACGGATTAGCAAACAGAAATGTGCTGTAAATCAAGGGCAAGACATATTCATCAATCAATAATATTTTTGATATACATGTGCTCTATTTCAGGGTATAAAGTTCCATTGGATATACATATTCTAAAATTGCAAATTGTATGGCTTGATTAAAACATCTAATGTAAAAACAAAAACTTGTCTTATAACAGGGTAGTCTCTTCAGAGGGTCTAAACTCGTTTACAAAATTCTCATAATTTCTCTTCCTTTATGTTACAGATAATGTAAAAGATGAAAAGAAATTGTTTTGATACAAATACTGTACACACATATTGAGGGACTTCATCTAAATGTATACGGGTATACAATTCAATGAAATTGGAAATATTTATGGTAAAGATTTGCTAGATGGTTGCGTAACATATGAAAATAACTAAACAAATAAGCTTCATATATGTATTTCTGTTTCTTTTGTTGACAAGTGGGTAGCTATTAACGGGATAGACAAGAGATTTGTACAAGCGTTGGATAAATCTTTTTTCAAGCAAACTTACAAGTGTTTTGAGTGGTTTGTCACCAGTAACCAACTCCAGGAGATCCAGAGTATCCTTGCTGTCTTTCTCCAATGAGAGGAGGAGCTTGAACAATGCTTTCGCTGAGGCCTAAAGGATAGACAAACCATATGCATTAAGGTATTCAATGTCCATTTAATGTGAATAAAACTAAATGCATCTGAATGAAGGATATCACTTCAAGCTGATTTATTTTTCTAATCAGTAATGAATTAATGGGACTAACAAGTTGGAAATGAATACAAGAAGAGTTATGAAGGACATATAGATAAGTTGAACTACAGTATATTGAGGGATGAAATAATGTTGTTTTTTTCTCTTCAAATTTGTTTGTTTCTAGAATCAAGATTTAAGATCTCACCATAAGTGGTGGCAGCGGTGGGATAATAAACCTACACCATTGAAAGGACTATTTCATAAAATATATAATCAATAACACCTTTCAAAAATCAAACTCACTGCATTTGATTGCCTTAAGGACAATTTGTTACAGATCCTAGAAACTAGTAAATATCATTGATTACACAAATTATGAAGCAGGAACCTGGAAAAATGCAGCCATAGCTCCAACCCTAACCTTATAGTGAGAGTTTAATAGAGGTTAACGAAGGGCATTATTTCAATGGGTTAGGAGCCTCTTCAGAGCCAACCTTTAAAGACAGAGGGCAGCACTTCCATACAGCTGAATGATGAATGGCTCTATGTCAAGAATGCAGCTCCAACCGCAACCCTATCATGGCTTTATGCAACAATTAGGGCTTATAGACGATATAGATTTAGGGTTAGATGAGATAGCATTTAGTAGAGGACTTACTTTTAGTGGGTTAGGAGCCTCTTCAGAGCCGACCTTCAAGATAGGAGCAGCGCTTCCAAACAGCTGAAGGACAAATGGCTTCATGTGAAGAATGTAGAACTGGCGACACACATACTGCAATAATAAATGGGTAAATCCAGATATAAATTCTAGAGAAAAATCATGCCATATTTATATAAATCTTTAAAGAAATGTACATTAATCAATAAGGATTTTGTGTTTGTCATGATGATTAGCTTATCATTAATACAAAAATCAACTCATTTAAAGCATGTACATGTATGAAAATTAGAACAAATCAACATGTGCTTGACTTTACAACAATGTGTAAAAATAAAATACTACACTTTACCAGATGCTAGTGTTCTCATGCGTAAGCTCCTAATATTGGTAAGACAAATACATGTAGTTTTCTTTGACCATTATACAAGTGCAGAGTGATTTTAAATTCTATAATTACGGGTGTATGATACAAAAACATGCATTTTAAAAACATACTGATGAAATAAATAAGAAACAATTAATTTAATAAAAAAATTAAGACAGTTTTGTAAGTTTTATTTAATCAGCCCAGCTTTCAGAAGGAGGTGTTTTTTCATCACCAATCATCGTGCAAAATAAATTTTGTGACGATAGCATGACTTGTTTTAAGAAAAAATATTAGGTAATAAATTTACACCTTTGGTCAACAGAAATTTAGTTAATACAAAATAAATTATTTCTCTATATATCTAGATTTTAAAAAAAATAATGAAGTTGTCTGGGATATGAAAGAAATAATAATAATCTGTTCTTGTATAGCGCATAACACATTGTGATATAATGTCCCTATGCGATTCCGAAGAGCTTTTGAAATTATTACCATAACTTTAACTTTGGCAGCCATTATCAGCGCACAGTGCATTTCAAGGAATAATCCCACCAGGTACCTATTTACCTCACCTGGGTGGAGTGTGGCAAATGTAGATTAATGTCTTGCCAAAGGACGTTAATGTTATGACAGGGATTCGAACCCCGTACCTTGTGGTTAAGTAAGTTCACAATCTGGAGACTTATCCACTGGACCACAACACCTTTACTATTATTATATTATATCATCTACTGACAGCCGAAAGGATGTTGAATGATTCGAGCTGATGCCCTTTTCTGTCTCACTCAGCAGATTATTATTAACCCCCTATTGTGAAAAACTATAAAGACACTTACAACTTGTGAAACACTTTATGCAGCATGCCAAAAGAAACACAGGCAAACTTCCCTTTTTCCATGCTAGAAAGAAAGACATCTACAAAATCAAATCAAATTGAATCATCATGCATTTAAATAAATTACAAGTAATACATAAACTGCAAAAAAAGGAATGCTAACACTTTATCATATCATCAGCCAATAAAGTTTTCACAAAAATATAAACGACCAGGTAAAAAAAAGTGCTGATTGACTTTTGTTTTTCACATACAATACATTTGTACATTTCTTGTCTCTCCGTAAAAAGTCAAATAACTATGAAGCAATCTTAAAATGCTTGTTTGAATTGAAATTCTACAAAGCATTTAAACATGTTCAGCCATATATTTTGATTTCATGCTACATTGAGAATATCATGCACCATGCAACAAAAAAAGTCAAACTAATTATCCTCATTTAAGAAAAAAATAAACTGCTAGACAACAACTGACAACTGGAAACATATATATAATATAGTCATTTCATAAATGTGCATTCATTAAAATCTAATCACAAATATATGCATTGTAATTTGACATGTACATGTGCAAATATATTATTCTAGTCATGATATATCCCAGGTGACTCTATATTTAAAGCAAGTGGAATCCAATCATACAAAAATGTTTATGCCTATATATTTGACAGGTACAGAGTTCAAACATTTTGGGAAATTGAAGATATGTGTAACATGAAAATGATATTGAGCAAGTATGTGTGCATTTGTGAATACCTCGATACTCCTGCAGACAAGCGGATTAGATTGGTGGTGAGTGTAGATACGTAGGATTGTAGGCATGATGTACTGGAACCTGTAAAGAAAATGAATAAACCAATCAAGTTCAGAATTAAGAATTATTGTGATTACAATTTTGTCAAATGAAAGTAACCCAAGTGATACACAAATTCATTATTAATATATTTTCTTCTTAATCAAATTTCTCATCAAAAAGCAGCAAATTTACAAACCAAGACATCACTCTAGCACTAAAAGGTAAATAAACTATAAAAATGAAGAAAAAGAACAAAATATTAAGATTAATCTAAGAATTGACCCTCGGTTGTAAAGAAATAAAGTGAAGTAGAAGCAAAGAACTTTATTTTACCCCTTTGTAGCAAAGATGTGTTTGAAGTGGCGTGAGATGTTGATGTAGGTCGAGAGGCAGAGACGAAGGATGGAGATGTCTTCACAGTGAAGCAGGAGGGCGCCGTTGATCACGTTGAGGAAGAGTTGGATGTCACCACTCCATGGAAAGTCAGATGACATGTGATAGAAGACAGTCTGGGTCATCTGAATATTATTTTAAGAAGTTGTAAAATTTGTGTAAATGAAGGCCTCCATGACATGACCTATTCTATTATATATGGAAAGTAAAACTTGAATCTCGAATCTTCAATCTTAAATTGGATCTTGGAATATTTGAAATGTACAAAGATATTTTTACTGTAAAAAAAGAGACTGATATTTGAAGTCGACAACTGAAGGAAAAAGAGACTCAATACATATCCAACACAACCTCTGTGTTGCAAAGAATTTTCCCTGTATAATATCACTATTTTATTAATCAAAGTCATGATGCATATCGATTGAATACTTCTTAGAGTGTGCAAAACTCTATAGAATACTTTGAAATTTGGAAATGTAAATTCAGATACGATTATTTCTTACCTTCACCCACATGAACTTGTGAAGAACATCAAGACCAAAGAGTTCCTGAAAGTAGATTCAAAATTTAAGATGATTACAAATCTTTCAAACATTTTCCTTGTTTAAAATATTTACAATATTAAAATTGATTCACAATGTTTGAATAATTTTGCATTAATATCATCAAAATCATCAGCATCATCATTATATTAATTATCATCATCATCATCATCATCATCTCCACCATCGTCACCATCACTAGTAAAGGACTCATGTTGTGTTGTGGGTTGGAAAATAATAAGTGCAGGCGCGGATCCAGGAATTTCTTGCCGGGGGGGCACACGGGGGGCACCGTGTGGGAAAGAGAACATAAATATTTATTTTTTTTAGTCCCGAAAAAATCGCAACGACTCAGCCAGCCGCTGAATAAGCGGGGGGGGGGGGGGGGGGGGGGGGGGGGGGGGGGGGGTAAGCGGACACTTTTTTTAATTTTTGTTTTAGTCCCCAAAAAATCGCAACGACTCATCCGGCCGCTGAATAAGCGGGGGGAGGGGGGGGGGGGGGGGGGGGGGTAAGAGGACGCTTTTTTTTTTTTTTGGTCACGAAATTTTTTAATTTGACATTTTGCTTCTTTGGGGGGGGGGGGGTAAGGTCACCTTTTTAGCTCAGCCATTGGCAATTTTTTTTTAATTTTTTAAATTTTTTTTTAATAAAAAAAAAAAAAAAAAAAAATGTTTGGCCGGGGGGGCACGCCCCTGTTTTTCAGTATATTTGGGGCGAATTTAGGGCTGATTTTAACATAATTTTGTTTGGCCGGGGGGGCACGTGCCCCCTGTGCCCCCCCCCCTGGATCCGCCACTGAAGTGTAAGTAGAGACAAACAAAATGGAGCCTGCAGAAACACGTGTTGTTGCATTGGTAGTTTAATCCAGACTCAATGTGCTTTTACATGTATCAATGTATGTAGTGAACACAATTAAGACCCTTACATACTCTTGCATTGTGTGTATGCACTTATATGCATAACAATGAACAGTGCCTGAACAGCTGCACTACATTTCTAATTGGCATGTTGATTTCAATATGCATGTTAGTTTCACTGAACCTGTTGCTAAACATAACATTCTCTCCCCTGTTGAAATTGATTTGATCGAACAAATTTACTATGCAGGTCCCAAACTATGGAATGCATTGCCACCTTATCTAAAATCTGCATGCTCTCTGAATGTTTTCAAGAGACAATACAAAGAAAGGCTTTTACAATCTTATCCACATTGAGTCACCTGTTGTTTGTTGTTTATGTCAATGTTAATTGTTATATCCCTGGTTTGTATGGGTTTTTTCTTTTTATAATTGTTATTTCTATTTTCTATTTTGTATGTACTATTATTCTGCTTGGGTCTAATTTCATCCTATGTATTAACTTTACTTCTCATCTTGCCTTTCTCTCCTTCAATTTTCCTTCCTTTTCCCTCTCTCTCTCTCTCTCTCTCTATCTATCTTCCTCTCTTGTTTCTCTCTGACCCAGCTGTAGCTGTATATGATTGTATTCTCTCCCTCCTGTTGTTGTACATGCAACAGTATACAATGCAATTTATTTTATTCTAACGGGTCGAATTCACAAGATCTTTGAGTAGATCTTTAATCTGATCCCCACTCAATTTATGTTATTTGTGTTGTCATCTACTGATTTTGCTATGTCCATCTTTTTATATTTGTTATACATGTATGCGTTTATTCGCAATTCTATGTGTCTGTTTTTTATATTGAGTGAATAAATTATTTGAATTTGAATTTGAATTTGAAATGTTTTTAATAGTGAAACTGTTATACCTGAAATTTTGCAACTTCAACAACTTCAAACATGAGCATTCATATGAGATCTAATATTCATGCCTGTACCCTTTACAATAAACTCATGAGTTGCGAATAGTAAATACAACTGTACCAATATCATGGTTTACTTCTAAAACTTTAGATTTCTTATTTCCATAAGTTTCAAAACTTCCAAAACCTTTTGCTAACTGCTCTACCCTATCTCTCACTTTCTTTTGAGAACTTTCTTTTGATTTTGGAGGCATCCTACTCTTCACATCTACCTCTTCTTCCCTCTCACTCAATGGTAAGCGAGATAATGCATCTGCTACAACGCTATCTCTACCTGCCTTGAATTCTACCGTGTAGTCAAACTGTAACAACTGAGCAGACCAACGAGCTATTCTCATAAGTTGTCTGCCAGTACCTCTAGTACTCACCTTCCCCATCTGCTGTATAGAGTAAAGCAAGAACTCAGCATCCAGGGCCTTCCGTGGGAATGAGGGCAGTCTGATCAACTCATCGTGCAGGAACGAGACGTGGATGTTCATCTGTAGAGGAAATTATTGCATTAGGGTACAACAATCTACGTGAAATCTATCCCAGTTATTAATATGGACAATTTATATTAAAAATCTATGGATGTTCATCTGTAGAGGAGATGATTGCAATACAATACGACAATCAACATGAAATTTATCCCAGATAAGCTAATATGGACATTTTATTGTTATAAATCAATGGATGTTCATCTGTAGAGGTCATTATCGCACGACGATACCATGATCAAAGTGTAGCAATGTGGAGCTATTTGTGTAGCACATGAAAGCTTCAAGAAAAATGATATTTTATGTGTATCAAATAAATTGTTGGGTGGTTTGGAATATGCCATAAAAACAAATGTCCATGTTCCTATCGCTGAACATAAATGTGTCAAAATTAGCTCCACCAGTACCCACCAAACCAGTAGACAAAAGATTTAAACTGCTTGCTAAATTAAAAATAAATTCCAGAACATGTCCTATATGTTAGAGCATCTTACATGTACTTACTTCACCCGTCTTGCAAACTTGCTCATGCACTCATTCAAAAAAAAAAATTAAATTCAATCATACTTACATTGTTCTTTGGTGTACTCTGCAGTGTTGTCATTGAGAAGTAGACTCGTCCAAGTTCAGACAACTTCAAAGTGAAGGCCTGTATGTAAATGCATACATGTATACAAACAGATCAAAACAAAGCAAAGATGGTGTAATCTGTCGCTGAGATTTTAATTATTTTACAACAAAATAGTTACTGTTGAATTAAAATGCATGTTCTAAAACTAGGTAATGGATTGAATAACACCTGAATTAAATTGAATCGAAATGAGGACAGTGATAATCTATTTACCTGTCGCTGGAGTTTCTCCAGACCCAGTTGCTTGTCCATTTTCTTTAGTATGAGTTCTGGGCACTGTGAACGTCTGTAGGCATAGAAGTCTCTCACATAGGACTTCACATCAAGCATTTGATCTAGATTTTTAGAAAATAATCAGATGTAATTCAATTTAAAAAATTCAGACAATTTAATACAGTCGAATCTACAGAACTTGAAGTTGTGCGAGTCAAATCATTTTATTTTATACTAAACTATGCAAAATGTGTTATGTACACTTCCAAAGTCAAATTTCGAACTATTTTTTGCCGTCTAAACAGATTCGACTTAAGCAGAATTAACCATACTTTTGATGTGACTTTGCATGAGGGCATAATCAGTGATTAGGATGGTAATAATAATGTCCTTTACATGAAGTTTTATTCAGTATTTTCTATCATCTTCGATGTAAGTACAGTGGGTGAACACAGCGAAAAGGAATTGATTACAATAACAACAACAAAATCAAAACATTAAAAGCTAAGATCAATTGCATAATCTGTCCTAAATGCACACAAATATTATGCTTCATTTTTATCCAGGCTAAAACTTACACTGGAAGATCACAATGTATATACATTTGAATACTGCAAACCAAAGAGTGTATGTTACCATCAATTCATAATGACTATCTACCACGACTTCCTTTATGTAGCTCTGCTTAACATTTTACATTAAAATCTTCCATCAATAGATACACTGCACGAGCAAATGTTTGTAAGAGCTATTTCCATCCACTCAAAATGGTTATATGTCATAGAATATATGTACTAAATTGATATCTATCTAAGATTTTACTTGATTGATGCTTATAGGACTGTCATTTTCTTACTTGTCTTCTTATCCACCAAGAAGTGAGATCCATGCTGAGCTGGAGGGATGTTAAAGAACTCCAAGCAGTCTTGTAAGATCTCCTCAAACTGCATGTCCTGTGGAGGAACAAGTTACAAGCGAAAGAAAGTTAGAATGATATACTTTTTCTTAAAGCCAGAATTCAATTTCCAACAGGTATAAGAGGAACATAGATGCCCATCTTTCCTATTCAGGAGGAATGACGCCTATTTTTTGGCCTTCAAGCTATTGTTTTGAACCCTAGATTTCCCTCTTTTGCTGGAACATTGTGTATGAAAAGTATAACAAATAGACTGTATTTCTAATTCTGGTTTGAGAAATTCCCAATTGTTGCTGTGGGAGGTTGGCGGGTATAGAAGAGGCATACTCATTTACATTCAAAATAAAAGTACATAATATCAACAGTCAGTATTGGTTCTGCATTTGATTACCACAATAAAAAATATCAAGAGGGACGATCATTTTTTCAATAACTTTTTCTTTACCAAATATAACAAAGAAAACATATCAATTATTAGCAGATGAAATAGGTCAATGTGATATTAAAAGGAAAGAATGTGATATATCTAAAGGAAAGAAATGCCAAGAGAATGATTGAGTTATCATACCTCACTGATGGGGAGCTGTGTTGGAATATCACTCTCGTTAGGACCATGAACAATCAGTTTCTGTACAACAACAATTAAATAAAAATGTATCATCCGATTTCAAATACCGTTCAATTCATGTAGTTTCAATATACCTACAACATATTGGTACACGTATGTATTAACACATTAACAAGATTAAAAGAAACAATATGAGAAGTATAAGAGAAACTTAAGTGAACACAATCCCCCTTATTATAAATACTTTTTTTGCAAGTTTTTGCAAAACATTCAAATATTCAATTCATATATTTAATGTACATGCACCTTGACCTCCAAATACAATAAAATAAAGACAAGTTGCCATTAATTTTTTCTGTAAACTGCACTAATGTAGCAAAAATGTTGTTTTATGGGGAGGGGAATATTTAAAGGGGCTTTCTGAAAAAGGATATATGCTAAAATCACAAATGGTACTCACCTTTGCACAAGGTACATTTGCTGTGATGAGGATGGTTGGCTGTGTGAGCAAAATACAAAACCGTAAGATACATGTATATTACATGTATTTCCCTCTGATGTACTTTAATGGTTTAATACAACCATGCTCATATCAGAATGATATTGACCAATGATGATGCTAAAATACCAGAGTAAAATAATTATTTCAACAACCAAAATTTATCTTGAAATAATAATGTATTATAATATGACAATATTGTTTATTGCTTGACTCACTAAAGAAAATATATATAAGCTACGTACACCAAAACTGAAACACACAAACAAATATCATCTCAAATGTACAATCGTGTCAATTAATTAATAATTGATTAATCATATATCAATGAATAATTATACAAAATACATGTAAGGGCAAGCAATTAAAATCATGAAGTATTAATACTTACATCACATTGTTCTTTCTTCAAGGTTTGTTTGAGGTCTTTGAAAGACACACCCGACACGTAGGGTAGAATATGCCAGATGACTGTCAGTGTGTTGGCGATGGCTTCATTAGCACCCTCGTGTGGTGCACGGCAGTGGTAGATGATGAATCCAATCTAACAGGGGTAGAGCAAATTCAATATAATTTTCTAATAATGTCCACACTCGCTGAAATGTAAGTTAACAGTTATGTAACAGTGACATTTTTAATATACAGTGCGTCCCTGAAAAAACTAAACCGAGAACTATTGATGATTTATCATAACTTAATCACAATTATAATATATAAATGATACACATTTGGAAAGCTTAGATCCTCCTCTTTCAGTTGATGCTACTCATATGATGCATATTTCACACATGAGTGATTAAAAGCAATTTGAAGAGAAGAAACCAAAAAGTCATTCGGCGGGCGGTAGCTGCATTTCAAGGAGAAAATCCCATTTCTAGAAAGTTCAATTTCTGCTCTTTCATACGATACATCAATCAGGGAAAATGAGCCAGAAATAACAAAGTTCTGTTTGTTTAAAGTAATGCTTTCGTTTTCATAATTTGATCAAACGAGTTCGTTTTCACTGGCTACCTGCCGTATCAACAAACCGAGTTGACAAAAGACTTAACTCCGTTTCGTTGAAGATCAGCCATGCATCAGGTCTTTCGTCTTCTTTGTGCATGGCTGATCGTCAACGAAACGGAGTTAAGTCTTTTGTCAACTCTGTTCATTGCTACGGCAGGCAGCCAGTGGAAACAAACTCGTTTGATCAAATTATGGAAATGCAAGCCTTACTTTAAACAAACAAAACTTTGTTATTCGAGGCTCATTTTTCCTGATTGAGGTGTCATTTAAAAGGGCAGAAATTGAACTCTTTAGAAATGTGATTTTCTTTTTAAAATTCAGATACCGCCCGCCAAATGACTTTTCGGTTTCCTCTCTTCAAATTGCTTTTAATCACTCATGCATGAGATATGAATCATATGAGTTGCATCAAATAAAAGAGGAGGATCTAAGCTTTGCAAATATGTGTCATTTATATATTATAATTGTGATTAAGTTATGATAAAACTTCGATAATTCTCGGTTTCGCACTGTATATATACTTTGGCACAATATGTAAGGTAAATGAAATGCAACAATTTTGAACCAGCTACATAGAGCCTGCTATCGCTATTTGAAAGTCAAAAGGTTGTATAGCAGCACTGAATAAAAAATTGTCTGATACCAGATTTAGTCTGTTAGTATTTAAAAACATTTCTTTTGCAAAACATTTTTTGAAGTTATAGAATTAAATGTATATTTACAGGTTTGTTGCATAGTGTAGGATTTTGTAAAAGATGATTAATATTATGCAAAACTTTGATTCAAACAATATTCCTGAGCCTTGCTTGCTTCATTAAGACTGGATCTAAAGTTTCTCAACATTTTCAAATGCATGTAGAAACACATGAG